>JAJKFJ010020700.1:0-27994 GCA_027382625.1 Tetmemena sp. SeJ-2015 | reverse complement strand
TAGAGTCAAAATGAAACTGAGATAGGATGGATCATGTAGTTATTTTTGAGTAATTTCGCGTTTGACTCGCATGATTATAAGTATTAATAAAGAAATTAATTATACACAACTTATTTTCACTTTCTTAACATATTATGTGGTTTTGATTGATCTTGTGCCTATCCATCCAATCTTTTATATCATCTGATTGATTTAATAATCTCTTTTCAATCATTGAAATAATGATTAAGAAAGAGTATTAATATTTAATATTCAAATTCCTTTATAAAAGATCTTTTTCCTTATAAAATAATATGAGCGATATATATATATCATCCAAAAAGAAACTTCCCTTTCAAGGTTTACGAATAGTCAAAAATATTTGCCGAGTACATAGAACTTCGAATAAAATACGATTACTCATCATTAGGTGAGTGAGCTCCTGTCTTGAAGCCTCCTCAGTTCTTAGTAGATGATTTACTAACTGGCGTGAAGAGCGATTTTAATCAATATGTGAGACATACTGGGCTTACTCAGTTAGTTTAATAGATTTCTAGGATCTATTAATAGGAACTCAACAGAAACTCAATCCAATGAGTGAAATAATGGTCTCAAATGGTGCTAATTCCTGTATATTCATCCTACTTCAAGCATTTAAATTTATTGCTCAATATGAATGAGGGGCTTCATTTTAATCTTACTAGGAAAATATTTATAATTGGACTAACTATTTAACGCCTTCTTATTCGTAATGTCCAAACCACTCCCACTCATTTTTAGACTATTTAGACAATTACACTCTAGTTAAATCAGGAATGCGCTTTTAATTTACACACTATAAAATTCCTACTAAAATTTTCCAAAGTCTAATCCCAAAATGTTCCAATAGTATAAACTTATAATGTACAAATGTGATTTTTAATAAATTAAGTTGTGATTTTACTATAATTCCCTTTTAAATAGATATCCACTAGAATAGACGTGAGAACTTCAAACTCCCACGAGAACTGCAAACTAAATCAGGAAACCCAGCCTCTTCTCTGCAACTTCTGCGCACACCCATGTACGAAAAATTCTTTTGCGAATTCAATGCTACTACTACAATATAGATTTTTGAATTTCAAAAAAAAAACCAAACGATAAATGTACAATACTTCCTCAGACTCAATCATTTTCTTTATTTTATTATAAACTTAATTAAAAAGAGAATAATACAATTTGTTTTTTCTATTTTTGACCTCAAAGAGCTTTGTACATTTGGAATAGAAGACATCTGCTTCTCTTCAATAATAAGACGAATTTTTTAATATGAATAATAATTCATTTGCTCATGATAACCAGCATGATGGTAAAAATATACTTTCATATCAGGTATTAAATGGGAATTCACATGTACCTGTAAATAATTTGAGCCAAATTAATCAATTAAAAATTATTAAAATTTAAGAAAGGGAGAAGAACAAGAAACTCCTTTATGAAATCAGATCCATGAGAACCTCCCGAAAATCGAAAGGTTATCGCAATCAATTACTTGTCAATACATTTTTGGTTTGATCCTCTTATCTTATAATTTGAAATTTAAATAATTTAATTTACTCGATATCTTTTCTTAAAAGTATAAGGATAGAGGTATTTAGTATTGAATTAAATAGCTGTGAATTTTGGTAATGTGCAAAATCTTAATGAATAGGTAGTGATAATAATGAGAGGCGTTTGAAATTTTAAGTAGAGATTTTGGTGTAACTCCATTTTTAATTTGGATTTGTCTCAAGAACTTAATCAGAGAATCTTTCTATAGATCCTCAGAGCGGGAGAAAGCTTAGTGAAGAATTAATAAAATTAATTTAGCAAGGGTTTGCTTCTGCTCTTCAGTACAGTTTTGTTGGATTCAATTCCATATTTCAAGATTCAATTTATCACTATTATATAAATATTTTTTATTTCTTTAGTTAATCGAGCTTTATTCATTTCTAAAATTAAATCACAATCGTATACTTATTTTTTGATTAATTTATTTTTTTAAATAAAAGGTTTTAAAATGTAAAGGATTGAGGTTAATTTCCTGCTCATAAGAAAGAGCGATCTCAAGCTCTGCTCCCATGTAATTTTGGATAATCCAAGCAGTTGCAGAAGATGTAGCTTCAGCCAAGCATTCCTTAAAGCCTCTTTCTCTCGCTAGTGCAACAGTGTTTTAGCAGAGCTCGAAGCCCAAACCTTTGTTGAGGTAGTCAGCTCTCACTCCAAGTAAGAATGCATGAAATATTTTGCCGCCCTTTTGTTTCTCTTCCTCTGACCTCTAAGCAACTCCAGCTTCCTTTCTTTTCTCATCAAGTTATGAAAGATTAAAGAGAAGATAAATTTACACTATCAAGTTGCTAATAAGCAACATTAAAGAAAGCAAACTCTCTTCTAAGGCCTTCTGGGGGCTGAAAGCTATCATCCACCTTGTGCAGTTCAAAATAAAAATAATCACGGTCTTCATTCATGCAAACGCCCACCACTTCATTGTTCTCGTTCAGCACCATCATACTCAATCCTTTAAATTAAATCCAAGAAGACTGTTCTTGCAAGCGAGATAATATCTGTATAGATCTTCTCCAGTGTATCTAAATACAAAGCTCACTGGTTCTCTCTCTGCAAAAACAGTAATTCATTATTCTAATTTAATATAATACATATATTTAAGTAGATATAAACCTGACCGTTTCTTCAAATCTTTCCTCAGTGACCAGCTAATAATGAAGTCCTTTCAATTTGGCTGACTCAAAGGGCAGTGAAAATGCTTGGGTTTAAGTCTCGACCATCTCACTCTAAGCTTAAATTAATGAGTGTTTGATTTCTTCTAAAATTAAATGATAAAGAAGTTTGTATGTACTCCAATAATTATTATTAAGACTATTAGGCTATAATGTAGCCCCTCGTAGTTGAGCTTAATAGCTTAGTTTACCAAAGGCAATTCACTTCTTTATATCATATCTTATCTAGGGTTGAAATAAAAAAGCATATTCAACTCATAAATACGAAGATCTTTGAATACAAGCATCTATTGTTCTTAATGAAAAGAATGGCAAGAAAATGTTCAAAATCAATATGTTAATAGAATGAAATACCTCAAAACATAAGGCTCAAGGACTCTCAGCGCTAGGAGAGTGATTCATTGATAGTCGCAGAATCTTAAGTCTCTCACTGATAAAATAATTTATTAAGATGTTCGTGATGGTGGTGCTCTCCTTCGTGGTGATGATGATGCTCGCCCTCATGGTGATGGTGATGCTCGCCTTCGTGATGGTGATGGTGCTCACCCTCATGATGATGGTGGTGTTCGCCTTCGTGATGGTGGTGGTCGTGGGCATCATGCTTGTGATCATCATGAGCGTGAGCGTCAGTGCATGGCTGCTGTTCCTTGCAGTAAATAATATTTAGAGTCGTTGTCGTGGCAGCAGTCCTAAAATAAAATCTGTTGGTGGTGGTCGGCTTGCATGTGTTTGTAAGATTCTATTAAATTATTATAAAAAGATATGCGTCTAACGGTTTTGGCAATCTTATTAATCTCAACACTTAACTCATTTAATTAATTCAACAACCTTCACATAGAATGTTCTCACAATTTATCAAAAGATTTGGTAAGGATAAAGGACAAATCTCTCCATTTTTTATGGAAGCTGTTTAGGTAAAAGAAATCAGAAAACTTTTCTAAGTATTCTAAGGGCTGGAGAGATCTTGGAGTAGAATTAGTAAATAAATTGAATTAGGCCAAAGCCTTCTTCTAGTCATCATTACAGTTCAACTCGATATAATCTTCAAGTGGCTGTGCATGTTCCATAACGCATCCAAGGTACTGCTCGCATATCCAAGCAGTGCCTGGAGATGTGGCTTCAACCAAGCATTCCCTGAAACCTTTTTCAACAGCTAGGTCCATAGTCCTCTTGCATAATTCGTATCCCAATCCTCTATTGAGGTAGTCAGATCTTACTGCTAGCAAGAATAAGTGCATAATCTTGCCACCTTGGCGCTTTTCCTCTTCTGATCTGTCTGGGATGCCAGCTTCTTTTCTCTTTTGATTGATGTTTCCATATGTCAAGTCAAAGAATGAGAAAATTCTCTTGAGTCCATCTGGCAACACAAAGTTAGGGTCTTGTTCGTGTATAATATATAATTATAGTAGGTCATAATCTTCATTCATGCAGACTCCCACGATTTCATCTTACTCGTTAAGAATCATCCAACTCAGTCCAATTAAGCATTTTTTGCAAGCAAGTTAAAACTGGTAGAAATCCTCCCCAGTGTAGCTAAAGGTGAAGCTGCCAGGCTCTCTTTCCTCGAAAACAACTCCCACCAATCTAGCTGCTTCTTCGAATCTTTCCTCAGTCAGTAACTCAAAGCGAACGCCATCCATGTTAACTTCTTTCACAGGCAATTCTTTCTTTACTTGCTGGGAAGCAACACAGCAGCAACTGTCTGAGCATAGGCACTCATCTCTTCCCTAGCAGCATGCTGACTGTTTAGTCTTGCAGCAATCTTTAACAAATATACATTTATTCTTTAGCTGATTCCATCAAAGATATGAACTTATTCAAATTAAGTTTGCAATTGGTTTCAACTTTAAGTTTTACAAATCAAATCAATTAATCAATTTGCTTTTTTCTCACCAAATTGCTCTATAAAAGAACAGTATTTTAATGATGGAAATTAAAGTTCAAATAGTTGTATTTTTATTGGTATTCATGAGTCGTATGGCTTCGATCAAGCAGTTGGGGCCACGCTCTGAATATCCCTAATTTATTTATAATTTTCAACCATAATGAAAAACTGAAGTGCATTTGCCAGTCCTGGCAATCCTAGTCTTAAGCTTACTTGCACTTAAATCAATTCAAAATTTATAAGATATGAATTAACTTTCTAAAACAATGGTAGCATCCTTCACAAATAGGGAAGTGGCAAATCCAACACTATATTGTTTGCTCACTGCATTTAAAGCCTGAGTTCGGAAGAGAAAAGTACTTGCATGCCCTTTTTGCAGTAAGTTAATTACCTTTTCTAGGTCCAGGCGTACTTTCTCAGCGTATATCAACCCTTCAGCCATGGCTATGTAGTTTGCTGCAAGCATCATTTAGTATAATATAAATACATAGTTGCACATCTTAGTGTGAGAGACCTGAACCTGCAGCGCCCATGTGCTAAGATATCCAAACAATAGCTCTTCAAAATTAAACTAAAATCGGTGAGACTACTTCAAGTGCTTCACTATCGCCACCTGCCATACAAACCAGTCTTCCATTTATAGCTCCAATCTCAGCTCCAGAGACTGGCGCATCTATACTACTAATCTATCTTTCTCTTGCTTTCTCGTATAAAAACTTTGAAAATTGGGGCTTATTAGTGCTGTGGTCTATCAAAATTGATCCAGGCTTCATTTTCATTAAAATTCCACCTCCTTACTTTGTTAAACAAAAGCTGTTCTACATCATCTGGGTGGCCCAACATCAGAAATATAAATTATAATAGGATGTCTGAATCTTGAGCAAGTTTATCTTGATCTGCCTCAAAGATAGCTCCCTCTCTCAACTAAGGGCTAAGCTCTTTCAGGTGTCCTAGTGTTTACACTAATTTAATGTCCTTTCGATATTAAATGACCAGCCATAGGAAGACCCATTGCTCCGGTGCCTATCCATCCAATCTTTTATACAATCTGTTTCATTTTATAATCTTTTTTTTTCTCACTCATTAAAATGTTGATTAAGGAAGAGTATTGATATCTAAGATTCAAATTCCGTATAAAAGATCTTTGCCTTTTAATTAAATGAGCGATATATAACACCCAAAAAGAAACTTTCCTTTCAAGGTAACCGACTAGTCAGCAATATTTGCCGAGTACAGAGAGCTTGGCATGAAATACGATTGCTCATCGCTCGGTGAAGGAGCTCCTGGCTTGGAGCCTCCACAGTTCTTAGTAGATGATTTACTAACTGGAGTGAAGAGCGGTTTTAATCAATATGTGAGACCTAGTGGGCTTGCTCAGTTCGTTTAATAGATTGCTAGCATCTATGGCTAGAAACTCAACAGAAAACTCAATCCAATGAGTGAAATAATGGTCTCAAATGGCGCTAATTCCTGCATATTCATCCTACTTCAAGCATTTTAATTTATTGCTCAATAAGAGTGAGGAGGTTGTAGCTTTTGAACCTTACTTTCCTCCTTACTAGGAGCATATTGAAGCTGCACAAGGGGTAATGAAAACGGTTCCTTTAGATTTCGATCAGAAAGAGTAAAGATATGTGTTCAACAAGGACCTCTTTAAGCAAGCTTTCTCCAAAAAGACAAAGGTCTTTATTCTCAATGCATGCCATAACCCTACAGGCAAGATATTCACAAAAGAGGAGCTTGAATGGATTACTGATTTTCTCGACAAAGAATTTCCAGATGTCTACGTCATAAGTGATGAGGTGTATGAATTCCTGACTTTTGATTCTAAACCATACCATTTCTTTGCATCTATTAAGAACAATTACAGAAAAACCTACTCATTATTTAGTGGAGGGAAACTTTTCATTTATTTTTCTGTGCGACAGGTTGGAAACTAGGATGGACAATAGCACCTTCAGACATCTTGGCGCCTGCTCATCTATTCTCTAATACTGCTTTCTATGGAGTGAACTCTATAGGTCAGTTTGCTTTCGCAAACTCTCTGCCTAAACTGAGTCAACCAAATTATTTGAATTCGAATTTGTCCTACTAGGATTATCTCTTATTCTCAGATTTTTCCCTTAATTTAATTTCTCCTAATTCATATGAGAATATACAATAAGATAGTTCATAGAAGTGAGAGCGCTTATGAACGAGAGTCTTTTGGCTGATGAGATTCCATTTTAGCCAATCTAGCCTGAGGGAGGTTATTTTATGATGGTCGATATCTCCAAAGCTGAAAAAATGATTCCTCGAAGATATCTTGAAACCCATGACTATGAGGAAGATGGTGCAGCCTCCATGGTGCCCAAGAATAGAATCTACATGCCTGATGGAAGAATCCCTCTGGATTTAGCATTTACCAGATGGCTAGCTCTTGAAAAGGGAGTTATTTGTATGGCAGGAAGTCTCTTCTACTAGAGAGACTCACCCTACAAAAACGACAAGCAAGTTAGAATGGCCATTTGTAGAGGCACAGAAAAGACCTAATTAGGCCTGGCTAGACTTCAATAGGGACTCAAAGCTGCTAGAAAGATTTGATTTTAAGTAATTTGATGTTAGAATAGTAGCCGTAGGTATAAATCAAGTAATCAGGCGAAACATTCAGTGAATAATATAAGAAAAAAGTGATTTATAATAAGACTTTGTGTTTATTAGGGTTGAGATTTTTTGTTTTTAATTAGCACCAAAAAATGTTATTTTCCATCCCTATATGTGTTTAAAATTGAGAGTATATTATTGAAATTAGCTGAAAAGAAATGTGAAGCTTCTAATCTATTAGGAGAGTGAATCTGCATTTTTCAAAGAATATTCGAGCCAAGAAGCTGCACAAAGTGAGCATTACATGACCTTCGAATGAAGAATCCCTTCAGCTTCTTTTTCCTTTTTGGAAAGTGTTGCGCTCGATATATGGATCTTGCAATAAGCTAGGCTACTGAGTTCCGAGCGACCTTTTTTAAAAATCATGAAATGCTGGAACTTTTGAATAGAGGAAATATGTTGCTCCCCATGTCTTCTTATGTCTCGAGAATACCTCCTTCTGGCTCTATTAAAATGATTAGAGCTGAGATAACTTAACTTATTATCATTAAATAATTATAAATATATTACATTTATTTAATGATAATTTGATTATTAAGCTAATCACATCACAATGGTTTAAGCGAGTTATATTAATAACTGTATACTGGTGAAAATTACTAAAATAATCAAAGTATCACTGAAGGTAACTTGCAATATCTGAAATGAGTATAACTGCAACGCCTATAGCTCAGACAATTCATCATCCATAATAAACTAATAAATGCAACAGATTCTTTAAACCTTAACCAACTTAACGCATTAGTGAGCGGAAGTTCTGAATGAACAAAAATAGATATATTTATTTATTTATTAAATTTATATATAGAAATTTAAGGAGATGGATTGGGATTTATAGGGACATGATATGCTTGCCTTCAAAGTAGTTGGTTGAGCTGAATATTATAATATTATTCATCTGAATTAGATGAGCAACCTTTTTTAGATTAAATTTACATTTTTGAGTGCTTAAGCTAGAGGCATAATTTATCTCAATTAAAACATAGGCATTTTAATATTATTCACCCAAAAGAAATGTTAAGCTCCACTTACCAAAGTAGAGTATATTCATGGATAAATAAATTTTAACAATTTATAGAATTTTGAGCTTATTTGTTAAAAAAATAAATGAAACGAACTCACTTAAAAGCCACTTATATCTAGGCCAAGAGATAGCAATTGATTAGAGATCAGATAGTGAGAGTGCCAAAGTAGAGACTCTCTCTCGATAAGAAAAACACCATGACCACGCAAATATACACAAACGATTACCTAGAGCTCCAAGAAAGGAAAAAACTGCAGCAACTATAATTAGCCCAGTAGCAATAGCAACAGTAGCAACTTTAACTCACTAACTAACAGCACTAACAGAATCTTCACTATTCAGTCAGTGAGAAAGAAATATAGCAGATTTCTGCCAAAGAACAGCAATAAATACTTATTCAGACACCCGAACGACTTCACAAAAATAGCAGATACCACAAGCTAAGCACTTAGAATTATACTGATCCCAGAGCATAGTTTAACAATAGCCAGGTTGCATAAGCTCATCCTAAATTCAAACTAGTGCAGTCCAATATAAAACTTTGCCCGAATACAGACATAAACTACGAAATTTACAATAGGGAAATTTTAGGCCTTATTAAAAATTAGAATTTTTGCGAATTCAGGTTTAAGAACACTCCATTTGAAGACAGAAAAAATATGCTAAAGTATGAAGTTATCAATAACAGCACCATAGTTAAACCTTCTTCAGAAATGGATAAGATCTCCACTCTTTAAAAGTAATTAAATGGAGTTCGAGAAAGCAGCTAAATATTTTCGAATCCTTTTGATCATAAGAGACAAAATGTTATGCGCCAAATTCAATAGCATAAATAGCAAAATTTTTCATAGAATAGAGCTCCTTATAAGGATTCATTTGTGTTTAGCTCTTCAAGCTTTCCGCATAACTCAAGCAATCAGACTGTCTCTACTCAGAATAATACTTTTATTGTTTAAAGTGACCTCCTTTATTAGTTAAAACTAGCAGTCTGACAATGGAGTAGCTTCCTTTAAAGCAAAAGACGAGTTTGAGAACTAATACCACAAGAGTCTTACTTAGACAAAAAACAACAGGCAACTTATTTCCCACCATAATAGAGTCACCTAATTCGTTTAGCTGGTCAATTCGCACATTCAGTCACAAAATTATTAGATAGAGAACGATCCTCATTCGCAAACTTTTTAAAATGAAGGCTCCAGCTCTAAATAAGTTTAGTAGAAGTTCTTCTAGCCAATAAAACTAAAGGACGACACTACTTAAGGTACAAGAAATTTCAACAAGTACTAACATCACACCCCATAGAAATTTAGCTCACCTATTCAGTAAATAACTCACCTTCAATAGTAAATCATCCACTTAAACGGCCTTAAGACTACTATTCATGATGATCAGAGTGCACGCTAGGCTCATACTTCGCACCACAAAAAGAATTTGTCAAGAATCATTTTTACTCATTTATAAATCAATGTCAAAGGGATCCAGATAAGCAATCAGCTGACAAGGTAGCCTCAGTCCTCCACTCAGAGTTAATCTGAAATCGCAAGGTATTAGTTTTATAATCAAAAGAGAATAAGAACTGCTAATTATCAATCTTCGAAGAACTTGCACTAATCTTCTAATAGAAAGTCAATCCAAGACGAAGGAGCAACTATTTCCTAGCCTACTGCAGCAGAAAAGCAATCCATCTTGCCTCTACAGAGGTTGTCATCTCAGTCTAAGAACAATAACCAGGCGAACCAAGGTCAAAACTAGTTGAACAATCCAAGCAGCATTTATAATGGAGTATCATCTGTTGTTTCCACAGCTCCCTCTAATGCAATTTAATCACTTCAAAACAGCGAGAAAAAGCCAAAGTCATCTCTCTTAAATTCAAGAATGATTAAGCAAAAGACCAGAGATCTCTAGAGCAAAGAACAGCAGTAAAAATAAACTATCCATAGTGAACATATCATAAATTAAGTCATCAAGTATAGCAACGATTTCATTATGGAGACCTTTATCAGATCAAATGATTAAGTAGTCAACATAGAAAAGATTAAAAATATTTGCTCCTTCTTCGGATTTAAACTCCCCAAAAATGTAATAGGAGACTCTGCCCAGGTTAAGTCAAAAGATTTTCAAATTTTTGCTAAAGAAAAGATGCTACAAAAACTGTATGAAGTAGTGAACATCTGTAATCAGGCTGATATATCTTAAATATAATAGCAGTAACAACAGCAAACTAGAAAATTTTTCGTGGGAAGAGGAAACAATTACTAGTTAGTTCGATAAATCTTTAAGCAAAGATGGTGGTGGTAATTAAATGGAGAGGAGGACTTTGAAGCTGCTAATTTCATTTGGACTTCTTGGAGGAAAAATGAGCTTCTAAACTCTTTAAAACCCATTATAGATCATACAAACCAATAGCCTCATGCAGATTTATTTTATCTTTGATGCGCACTGGACTGATGGCAAGATGAGAATTTACAGCAAACTTGAAGACAATTTTCACTTAAGCAACAAGAAAGCTCTGTTCTTTAATATGACTCAATACTATCAGTTAATAGGGCGAGACCCTTTCGATGTTCTTCCCTTAACTTTTCATATCGAGCAGGCTGGAAGATGCAGAGTACGATCATTTCAAAGCCAAATTCTAGCAAATTGAATAGGATAAAGTAGCCAAAAGAAATTACTTGAAGAGAAGAAAAAGCAATATGCAGCAGATCATCCTGAAGAAGAGTATGATTCTGAGGATGAAGCTGTTGATGAAGAGGAATTTTACTAAGTAAAGATTCCTAAGAACATTTGGATAATGAAGCCAGGAGAAAATTCTAATAGAGGAACTGGAATATTTGTGTGTAACACTATTAGAGAAATACAATGGAGATCACGTCTAGTGCCAAGAAGGATCATACTCATATCATTTAGAAATATATAGAGAGGCCTTTGCTCATAAACAAAAGGAAATTTGATATCAGAGTTTATGGAATGCTCACTTCTATAAATGGAAGCATGAGAGGATATTTTTATGAGGACGGCTATATAAGAACATCATGCAAGGAGTTTGACCTAGACAATCTTCAAAATAGGTTCATCCATTTAACAAACGATGCTGTTTAGAAAAAATCGGAGGATTATGGTAAATTCGAGAATGGAAATAAAGTTTCTTATTAAAATTTTCAAAAATACCTTGACTAAAACATGCCTTAGAAAAATGTAAACTTCCACAAGTAAATCCTGCCTCAAATCAGAGTAAGTCTAAACATAGTCTTAACATGTAATAGGATATAATTGCTGATACTTTCAAAGCTACATTCATGAAGATAGATCCAAAGAGGAGGGTGAGCTCTTTTGAAATATTTGGCTACGATTTCATGATAGATGACGACTTCAGAGTTTACTTGATTGAGGCGAATACAAATCCATGCTTAGAGCTATCTTGCCCCCTTTTAGCCAGAATTATTCCCGCAATGTTGGATAGTGCATTTAGGCTGTCTGTTGATCCTCTATTCCCTCCACCTGATTTTAATATGGCGAGGAAGAATACTCTCCATGAAATCATGCCTATCAACAAATTTGAACTTGTATTTGATGAGTCAATAGAAGGCTTAAAGTTACGAGAGATACTCAAAAATCAGGAAGAAATGAAATGTAAGTTCAAGTTCTATCTTATACTTTATCTTAGTGAAAATCGATGTAAATGATGAGTGCGAGGAAGATTCAGAAGGTTCCCAATAGGATACATAATCTTAGGGTAATATAGAGATGGAAACTAATCTAGGCTTTGAGCCAGAATAGTTGGAGTTCAATGAAGAAGCATGAGTAGTTAATTTGAATTTTAAAAATGTGTTCATTATCATATAGATTTATGAGGATATTGCTTCGATTGGGTGATTTATGGATTAAAATTTACAAAATAAATATTCCACTAGGATAGCACAAATAAGTATGTCTGATACAACTCAGCTTTAAAAGATGCCTGCATTAGTATCCTCTGAATAATTAAAGACAGAGAGTGCAAGTTCAAGCTTCTTGGATAGTTTGAAGTCTACCTTTTCCTCTAAAGGACTGTGGATTGCAGCTGGAACAGCTTTAGCAACTATAGCTGTTTATGGAATTATAGTGAAATTGCGGTCTAGCAATGATCTGCTTACCCAAGAAGAAAAAGTAAAACAATTTGTGGCAAAGGAGTTAAAAAGGCTGAAAAATCCCAGGCTTACAAATGAAAATCTGCTCTAGGCAAAGGACTTTTTCGATATAATTCTGCTCATTTAAATCAAGAGCAAAACCAAAATGCAAAAGCTCCTCCCTAAAAACTAGATCAAATGATATTTAAATCGTTCTTACTTTTTTAGAGAGAACGAGTAAGGTACCTAGACATCGCGCTCAGATAAAATGAATTCAATGAATACTTTGACAAGACAAGAGAATTCATGGATGAAGAGTTTTCCAACTATGAAAGGCAGTATGAAAAGATCTTAAATGAAATCGGAGTGGACTAGGAAACTTGGGAGGAGTCTTAGCATACTTATATCTAGTCTGAGGGTTATATGATGGGAGATGATGGAGAGTTGCAGACTATCAAATCTATAGAGAAAAAGAGTTACGAGTTGCTTCCCGTACAGAGCCATTAAATTAATTGATTAGCTATTTTTAGTCTGGGAAGAACTTTGACAAAAGACAGGGTGAAGGAGATTATGATTACTGCAAATAGCAGAGCGTTTACAGTTTTGAGAAATCACTTCCAAGACTGGGCAAATGATGATAATCAATAATTCTAACCATTGATATTTGAAACTCTTGCATATGACTTTGTATTCATAGATCACGGAATTTAAGAAAACATATTTAGATATGCAACCTACAAGTATGATCTAGCTAACGACAATGAAATAAAGGCTACTTTGGATGAATACCTCACTCAATGAGTGAAGCTTTAAATTAACACTATTTAATCAACTATAACTTTGGAGTATAAATATCATTTAAATAAATATAATTTAATTTAGATAAAATTCTAAATTCTTAAAGATTAAAGTCTAATTTTACTTAAATCTTTTTAAGGGGAAATCAACTCCTTTCCTAGAGTAGTTTCTAAATTTGTAGCAAATATAGAACTTTTTACATGCTTCTTGTCTTATTTTATTTTTATTTGAGAATGGTTTTTATTTTTAGTAAAATTTATAATTTGAGAATAGTATCTTAGATATTTGCTTTGGGCTAAGTGTACTCGGTGGGAACTGGCTCTTTGCATATTTACATATCTTTTTACTTAGATCTAAATTTATCCTCCAAATTCAAAATATATGATTTCAAGCTTCCATCTCTCTTAAACTCAGATTACTCAATCTCAAATTAAAATTAATTAACTGGTGTAATCTTTTGTTTGGCATCTGTTGAATTTTTCTATAAAACGTTTAATCTTGAATTGGAGTTACATCTTTCTTAAAGAATGAGGAGTATGCCAATAAGCTGTGTTATGCTTTGTTTAGGAGTGTCATTCGCTTTACCTTTTGAATTTTCATGTTTAACTTTGGAAACAAATAATTAATTAGAAGCCAGTTTGGTTTCTTAGAATAGCATCAAGAGCAGCAGCAAGACTTCTTTCTTACCATTTAAATGTATTCATCTATTCCAAAGTCGTCTTTCTTCCTAAATATTATAAGCATTTCAAAATGTTTACTCGTTACGAAGTTTCTCTCAAAAGCTTACTGACTTTTAGGTCTTGTATGCTTTTTCTATTACTCCCCTTTTCAAGCAATCAGCCACTATCAAAATATTAGAGAAATATAAAAAAGCTTGAAATGAACTTAAAATGGCAATATTTTGTCTTGCACTTAATTTTTATCACAAAATTTATTGAAGATTGTTAAGTTCAGATAAGATCTCTAGTTCTACAAAGACTCCACCGTATCCCAATCTATCTTACTAGCTAACTTGCTTTAATTTGGGTGGCTCCCTTTTTTCTAAAAGTTGATGGCGGATTGAGTTCTTGGTAGAGACAACAGAGCTTAATTTATATGGTTTTTCATTTTGTCAGTATTGCTACGAAAGCTTTCCTCAGGAGTTTCGGTTTTCCTCAAAGGGCCGCTAGATTTCTTCATAGAAATATTAAGCTCTATACAAAAATAATAAACATCAATAATAAGTACATTTAGCAATTTTCTGGTTTTTACCCCCTTTCATAAGTAGTTTATCATTATTTTTTGTAGCATGCAATAAAAATGCAAGAGTGCCTCTCCTATCAGGGCTCTTTTTTGTCTCATTTTCCAATTCTATCTTCTCTGATATTAATTATTATAAACATAGATTTTAGAAGTGGACATGCTTCAACTCTCTTTGACTTAAGAACTTAGGACTTTTCGAAAGCCTTCATCTATTTTCGGACTAAAGTCTTGGCGTTCTCATCAGTCATGAAGGGAATAACAATGTTAGAGAAATCTACCCAATTAAACTTTTTCTAACTGTCTTCTCTTTTATAGTCTATGCTTTCCATCCCAACAAAAAGAGGCTCTAAAATAGAGTATCAATACTGATTTCACTGCTTACACTTCATATCAAAGGTCTCTAGGATTTAATGAAAGTTCAGTTGTTTGACGTTGTCTCTTGTGACTTAGACATTTTGATACTGTGTTGGTATATATTTATACTTGAACATTCTCCAACTTTTATAATTATCCTATAATTTCTCTATCTCAGACAAGTAACTTACTGGATTATAAAATACTAAAAATAGAGATTTATCTTCTCTCGAAAATTGATCATTTGATGCAAAAGTTCGATGCTAGGACTAACTATGAGATTTCCTATGCTTTGAATTTTGTTAAATTGTGACATGATTATCAGTAGTAATAGTCTTGAATTAATCTAAGTCCTTATTTGAGTTCTTTATGGCAAATTTGGTGATGATTTGGTGCCTTATTGGATCATAATTTTGTGCTGAATCTGATTTACACTTTGATGTTGATGAGACGCTGAATGTTGAAGGTTTAAATTCTGCTCGTTTTTAAGGAGATTAGATAAATTTCTCTCACTAGAGATCCTTCTGTGATTTGTACTCTAGCTCTCTAAAAATGTCAACAATTTTTTCTTTAATCTTACTTTAAGCTTCAACCTTCAGCATTTTAAATTTTTATTTCATCATTATCAAAACTTTAGAGCATTTATTATCTATGAGATGCTTTAATGTTTTTAATATGGAGTTGTTGAAATTATAAATTTATTATAAAAATGAAGTGGATTCTAACTTAAAGATGACGACAAATTTATTTCCATTTTAAACGATGATGATAATGATTTTGACAATGGAACAAGCCTTAGTTCAAGTCCAAGGCGACAAGAAGACTGTATACATAATTATTTTGATTTATCTCTATATAGGGCATGACGTGGAGAAGTATTTCGGAGGATTCATATCATCAATTTCATTTTTAATTGTGGGATAGAAATTAAACTAGTTAAAGATCCTTTATGAGAAACAGTGGAGAACTGAAAAATTGCTTAAACAACATACTGCCATGCTTGAGTAATCTAAATTGGCAGCCGAAGAGTCCCCAAAGAAAAACCTAATTCAGCTGAAATCTACATTTACCATGGATATAAGGGACGAGTGGGAGAATGAGTACGAATCTATTAAATGCCTTTTTATTACTACAATCTCCAAATAGAGCTGTTCACAACAAATCCTAATTATCTGAGTTTGCGAATAGATCAATTAAGCAAAACGAACAAAGAAGTTATTCTGGTGATAAATAAACAAAGGATGACTATACCACGCCGTTTATGCTTTACAATCCTCTCACTCATAAGCGCACGGAGTCGCCAAATAGTCATAAGGTTAACTTTGACATAGAATTCTAAAAGGTTGTAATGGACATCACTAACTAATTTGCACAATAAGTCACTAAAATATATCCATACCTTCCATCTGTCATGCATGAGTTATTATTAGCACCCATTAATAATATAGAAGAAATATTTATAAACAGAATAGAGGAGGTTACTGAGGAATTCGACAGAGAAAGTAAGGCAATACAGATATCCCCAATCAAATCTAAGAAAATGGAGCAGACTCTATTCAGAAAGAGCGAGGAAAATAAAAAGCTCAAAGAGAAAATTAAAGAGTATGATTTATTGACAAACAATATGAGAAAGAACTATCATAAGGAAATTACGCATTACAAAGAGTCAGGCCAGCAACTCATATTTAGGAAGAATAAAAAGCAAGAGAGTATTCTAGAAGACGAAGTTTAAATTATATTAAGAGGAACAAATTACCATCAACGTAGAGTTGTTTGATTTCTTGGAAGGAATAGACCCAGAAATACTTAAAATGATCAATTAGAGGATAGATAAAATTAAACACTAGTACCAAGAAAAGGTTAGAGACCATATCAGATATTAGACTTAGCTGCTCAAAAAAATTTATCTCTTCAATAAGCTTAGCCCGAGCGCCTATTCCATTATAAATTTGACTCTAGAAGAAATATTTTCAAATCTTGCAAAAGTTGAAAACGATCCGAACAAAATCTGGAAATTTTTAGATGATGCTTATGGTACTGACTACTTCTTGGCAGTTATTTAATTATTATATTGAAAGGGTTTATGGAAAGAGATTTGCGAAGGATTATGATGCTCTCTACACTGAAATCGATAAAGTGAGATAAGAAGCTAAGTTCCACTTTGAGCAAGTTGCTTAATAGAGCTAGGTAGAAATAAAAAATTTGAGGAGGCAACTTGACGAAAGAGCCCAGGAACTAAGAGAATTGAAAGAGAGGTAAATTATTGAGCTTGATAAAGCCAAAAAGGAAGCTTACTTCCATGCTGAGATTTCTTTTCAAGCAACTGAGGCAAAGTGTAAGATAGAATACTAAGTTAATCTTTGTAGAGTTTTAAAAGTTCGATTAACAAATGGGTGAATTGTATCAAAAGTTGAGATAGCAGGAAGATCTCAATGAAAAATTCAATGAAATTTTGATGAAAGAAAAGCTCAAATAAGTTAGCATTATTTTTGTAATAAGTTGTAAGAATTTCTTGGATTTAAAAATTGAAGTACATGAGATGGCTGATACTTGGAAAGATGAAAAAGATTGCTCAGTCAGATGACAAAATCAAGGAGTAAACTATAGAGAGAGTTTTCCAATTTATAAGAGGAGAGACAAACCTAGAAGCCGATAAAGTTAGAAAAGAGATGCAGCAAGAGGTCGATTATTTACAGAAAGAGAACACTGAATTAGTAATTGAATTAAATGAAGTCAAGCGAAAGCTTTAAAATGTAACGGAAAAATCGAAATATCTCTCTCAAAACCTTGAAGACGTAACTCAATAGGCTCATATGTACAAAGAAAGAGTCGAGAGCATGCTTGAAGATAATAGAAAGCTATAGTCAGAGGCATCACTCATCACTAAGAACTTAGAAAACTCTAGGGGACTCATAGAAATGCTCGAGAGAGAAAAGCATAGACTTGAGGTTGAGTTACTCAGATATACTAAGCAAGCAATGAAGAGCAATCTTATAGAAGCAGAGTTGCATTAGAAGAAGGCCCTTCATCAAATTAGTGAGGCAGGAATAAACAAAATGAAGAATATTTACGAGAACAACATGAAAACAAAGTAAACTATGACTTAAATAAGAGGAATAGACAAAGAAATTATGATGAAATAAACTGAAGAAGAGGCAAAGGATAATTTAATTTTAGTTCAATTAATCAGTTGAGAAAAATTCCAGTCAAAAATGTTGAGATTTAAACTGACGAGTAGTTTCTAAAGTCGATTGAAGATGGCGTGAGTGATCATGAGCTTTCAAGTCATCAACTTGAAATGATAAAGCAGTTCAAGTAATCAACACAAGCCCTTCGAAAATCTAGTAGTTTAGGAAAGTAGAAAATGATTGATGTGTTGAAACTAATGAGTGAAGGTGAAAATTCAGCATTGAAGATTATAGATCGAGAAAAACTAGTAGATGTAGCTGTAGAATGTAATTTACTTGATCAAGAGGAAATGTAGCTGCTAAATAAAACCTTCAAATTAGTTCTCTATATTTAAGATGAATATGTTTATTGCGAACTGGAAGCTTTGCTCATCCAAAGAAATTTAAAGATTCTATTTCTATAGGAGCGCAAAATGATATAGATATGGAAAGGGAATCCGAAAATAACTTTGCTGATTCTCTTCTCAAAACTGGCAACTCAGCTATGAGATTCGACTAAAATGAAATAAAGATCAAAATCAGATAACTTAAGGATTTAGGAAGCTCTGCAAAATTCACTAGAAATATAAGTGAAAGCTAAAGAATGAGACTCTTCCCAGATAACTAACCTCAGGTTTATCATAGACTATGGGATGAAGTGGAACATAAAAGAAGAAGGACTGAGCATGTTAAAGATAAGTTTAATATGCTAAGAACTTAAGAGTGGAGTAAGCGACTTCAATAACCTCAAATTGAGAATATCAGTAAGTTACAGTATGCCTTTGATAATTTTAGAGAGCCTTGTAAGAAGAGACCCAGTAACTGGAAAGACTTTTGTTAATATAACTGAGCTTAACAATATGAGGCAGCAAAGTCTTCTCTCTAGTCAAAACTTTGGCTAACATATGAATGTTGAGGAAGCTAAATTAGAGTTTTAACCTATCACTCATCTGAAAGAAGGATTTTCGAGGAGCAGAATGAATTTATTGAATAGAAGTTACAATAAATCCTAAAAGAAAAATAGTTTTTCAAGAGCACTAAATGAAAGCTAACCCTGCTAAGAATGTAAGTTTAGACTTTAATTCATTTTATAGTGGACGAAACTCTTCAGAAGGTCATTTCTTAAACCCAAACAACAAGGAAACATTTAAGGGCCAATTCAGCTATCAAGTCATATAAAACTAGGCACATAAGGATTGAATCAGTAGATTAATCTGCTTTTGTTTGATTTAATTCTTTTTTTCTTTATAATACTAAAAAAAACATAATTCTTAAAATCAAATTGAATCATAAATTTGTCTAAGTTTTAGTTCTGACTGCGCAAGAGATAGATTTTTTCTTTTAATTTTAATCAAAGTAGTCTGCCTTAGTGTTGATTAAGAAAGTAAACCCTTAAACCTTTCTTGAATATTAGAGACATTTTAGTTTAATTGTAGTTCGCTATTTTTATCCAATCTCTAAACAAAAAGATCTCTTATTTTCTGCGTTTATTTTTCTGTTTATACTAGGGCGGCTTATTAGTTTATAAAATAAGTAATTAAGATTTTAAATTAGTTTTTATCAATCTAAAGATCAGCCTAAAGCTTTTATCCACTCTAAGGAATATATGATGTTGAATTGATCTAGTTCAATTGAAGTTTTGGCACTATGGAATTTGTATTGATAGGCACAAGCTATCTTGTATCCAAAACAGAGTTGAAATTTATCTTTTTCAAATCAGAAAACTTTTGAGTCATAGTTCTTTAATGATGATGAAACTTTACACTTTAATTATTTTTATCAGGACTAAGCATATATTTATTAGAATAAAAATTAGTAGAGGAATACATTTGCAAGGGATTTTTAAAAATAGACGCCTTTAAAGTTGAATTTTAAAACAAAGAGTTCTACTCTTTCGACTTTTCACCTCCAACCTTATGTTTTAAGTTAGTCAAGAATTTTGTTCTTATTTTATTGTCATTTTATAGATTGAGATTCTGTCTTAAATTAAATGATAATAAACCTTTGCTTGGAGAGAGAATGAGAAGGAGATTAAATTTCACTTTTTAGTGCTTATTCACTTTACATTCTTTGAAGTAGCTGAGCCTTTTAATTGAATATCTTTTTTTCATGGTTCAACTAATTGAGATAAGTTGAATTTCTAAGGTGCTTCTAGACTTACGCGCTATTCTTCGTTTCTTTGACTGGACTTTGAGAGGAGTCTCTTTAAACTGGAGACAGCGAAATTTATATTCTTTAGAAATCAGGTTTAGAAGGGAACCTTTTTAACTTTGTGTTTTGATTAAATTCTTGCATTCCTTATATCTCCGATTGATTTCTATCTATGTCCTAGTTACCATAGTTTATAGCCTAGAATTCAAAGTTCTGATTGTGGATTTCCAACTTATCGAACGGACTTATATTTTTGTCATGATTTTTAAACTGAGTATTCTTTGCAGGTTTTTGAGTAATCTTGGGGTTAGAAAACAAATTCTTTGGACTGAGTTTGAAGTTGGAGCCAATTTTACTTTTACTACCGGCTGCTATGCTGCCCTATCTTTGAATCTTGGTTGGAGATAAAATTTTAAGAAAGTTAGACTTGGTAGGAATAGAGAATTTTCCGCAAAGAGAGTTCTTTTTCTCCATCACTATGCTTTATAAACTTGATTAGTCGTCTATACTAAATTACTCATAAAATATTTACCTGAAGAATGCTAAGAGAGGCTTTCACTATTTTAATCTCCACCATCATTAGGGAGAATTATATTGACATCTCTCATATTGCTGGAATCAGCATTAGAGTCCGCTCTTAATTTGGCAGGGCTTAGATAGTTTTATTTCAAGCTTCAAAATATTCAGAACAAAAAATATTAACTCAAATATCATTATATCTATTAAAAATCATATCGTTCAACTTTCTCTTCTGGATGGGGTTGAGCTTGCTCATAATTATATAGGAATCTCTATACTCGCACCATTGATAAGAATAATTTAAATTTATATTGCTTTCTTAGTACTTCTTAAAGGTTAGCTGCTCTGATCGGAGAGTCGAGCACTGCAGTTTATTCGAGCATTCTTTATATAGACTTCTCTTTGTATTCCTCTTCAGCTGAGATTTTATCTCTTAATCTCTTTTATGCTCTTATCGAAGCCTTGAGCCCTTCTTGAGCTTTATAGTCCATCATCGATTCTTATAGTGTCAGGAGAGTATCCTGAATTTTCCTTTTTAAAGTTGGTTGCTTCTCACACTGAGCAAGACACTCATTCATTTCTTTAATGAGCTAGGGATTAACTTGAAACTTGCTACTCTAATTTTGAGCCATGCTTGCATCCGGAGCTTAGTATCTTCCAAAGTTAGTAGTATTTGCCCCATTTGAGTTCACAATTTTAGAAATGTAGAGATTCTCTCTTGAAGAATTCAGAGAATTTGGCATTGTCCTTCTTCCAGCAAATGGCTTAAATCTATCCCCTATTTTTCTAAAGGTAGGTAAATTTTATTCCAACCAACCCACTAACTTCTCTTCTGAATATTAATCTGAGGAATCAAGACCTGGTCCTCTACAGAATAAAATAGCATCAGTTGCCTGCATCATAGTCATAGTTACTCCATACTCAGTATTTATAAAATCGAGAAGTAGTTCTCTTGTCATTTGCATTTTCTTGTTTCTATTTTTAAACTTCTCCAATTTTTCTTAAATTTAAGAAGCTTTGATAATCTGAGCATTGGACTAATTATGCTCATTTGATATGAGTCTTCTTCTTGTTGAAGGATAGTCATTACTTGTTTCATTCTTGCTATTTATATTTGGATCTCTTTAGCTTGGTCTCCTTCCTTGGCCGAATAAGTTCTTTAGTTTAGTATCTGCACTCGTCTAACCAGGGATGATGAGCATATTTTGCTACTTCATAATTTCTTATTCAAGAAAATCAGCAGCACTGTTTCCCATGCCCTTTTGTATGTACTTTTTCATAGTGTCAGGATTATTCCCCACTATAATGGTAATTTTATTAGATTATTTTACTTGCAGGTAGACTCCCATATCAATAAAATAAATTAAAGTGTGAATCTGTTGTGGCCCTTTTATTTAGGATTTTACAGAGTGATATCAGTGGAGAGTAAGTTACCATTTTGTTACATAGCTGCTCGTTTGTTCATTTCTATTTTAGTTATAAATAATTGCAATAAGTCTAAAGGAAGAAGAATGAATTGCACAAATACGTTGTTAAATTTAATTTCAAATCGTAAGCTATTTTAATAAACGGGAATATAAAGTATGATGATGACACCAGTAAAGTTTCCTCCTTAAGCAAAAGAAAATTTACAAAATCATTCCATGCAACTACTACCCAAGAAAACCTAGATTGCCAAACCCTTGCAGAAAATTAGTAACCGTGAATAAAGTAATTCATCAATCTATAGATATAGATGATGGAGTATCAGAGGATTTAATTGAATTCGAGGATGTGTTTCACAATGGAGGCAACCTGAATACTTAGTTTTCTCTTATCAAAGAAAATAAGACAAGGAATCCCTTCAACTTAAATCCAGTTATTTTCTAAACGTAGCCTCATTAAACTGCGGATGCAATCTTAACCTCCAAATTAAAGATAAATAGAACAGAAAGCAAAAGCGACTGGATTTATATTAATTTGTTATTCCTTTAAATATGACTAGTCTTAAAGTAAGATTAAAAGTTAGAATATTTACAACCAATTTACATTTTATGCAGCAAGCAGTCAGAGTCCAGTCAAGTGCGAGTGATAAATGCAAGTGCTCTCAGAAGACTTGCGGACTTAAAATTTATCCATCAACCACCCAAAGCATTTAGAATTCACCTCTAAAAACTCAATGAAAATAGACTTAGCTTATTTTTATTTAGCTCAAAAGTATTTTAGAAATCGCAGCCATTACTCAAAAATAAAGACTAATTACCCATCAAATATCAAATACCCATAGGATGAAGATAATTCATAGAGCTCTCGTTAAATATAGAATAATTTCCTTCAATTCAATAGTTAATCTTAGAAAGTTAAAGGAATTTATGATAAAGCAGCAAAGTAAGGGTGGACCACATCTAAGATATTTTAATAAATTAACATATCAGCGCAGAAAGCAAAAACCTATAGATCACAATTATTTCTAATTATTTGTGATCTGTAAGTTTTGAGAAGTGGGTAAATTTTTATAGAACCACGAGTAAATGAAGAAAATTAATTTTTTTTTAATCTATCAGGATCTTTAAAGGCCAATTTTATGCTAATTAAAATAGAATAATGAGGGTGGTAAAGAAAATAACTTACCGAAGCAAGAATATTAACCGAAGCAGTTTTCTAATATACCTTAAACCTAGAAGGATAATTTAAATTTATAACTATAAATTTAAAAATAATCAAAATTTAAATCTATATTATGAAAGAATTCTAGAGATTTATTGTTTAAAATAATAAATTATAATTAGAAGAATGAAGAGAGAAGGAGCTTTGAACAATTTTTATTATTTCTAAAAGACTAAAAAGATTTTGTTTAGTATAAGAAGATGAAAAATGAAGAGTTTTTATTTTGTAATTTAGCTTTAGCAGAAAGGACTAGAAGACTTTAAAAAGTAGTAATTTCTTTAAATCTCAAAGCGTTCTTAAGAATTAGCAGACAAATCTCGCAAGTCAAGTCCTGACTAATTTAAAACCATCCACGATCGTCTCTTCAAATAGTGTTCATCTGCTTGTAAGGTGCTGCAAGAAGATTAATAATCTGTAATCACTGAATAAATGAATCAAAATGTGAGGCATAGTGTCAATGCTAAAGCAAATATATCTAGTCTCATAAGCAGACTATACGAATCAGCAATAGATGTAAAAAGAAAGAGTCAACCTCATGCTCAAAAACCTACTTGTAACTCCACTGCAATTTATTTTTCATTCCAAATTTAGAAAGATAGCACCAAGAAAATTAAGTCTAGATCTGAGCAAATTCTGCAGGAAAATTTATTTAGAGATCTCGATAAATTGATGATAGACAGATGCCTAGATTAGGATAGTAAAATAACTATAGAGTAGATGAGAGAAATAATGATCAGTTTAGGGTACTACAATCGAAAAACTATGCCTAAAGAAGAGATTTAATTAATAAACTAGCTAGGCTAATTGTTGATACCTTCAAATATAAGTCCAGAGGATGACCTTGATTACAGCATCCAAATGAAAAATTTTGAAAAAGCTCTCAAAATCATAGATTAGGATAAATCCTTTTTAATTAATCATATCTGTGGAGACTAGATCGCAGTCTCCTAACTATTCCTCTTAAATCAAAGAGTAATAAAGCAATATAGAAAGTATCCCGCATATTACTTTTATATTATATTGAGTTTGATGAGGATGGAGTCGTTATATTCAAAGAAGAGGATATAAAATATTTTAGGAGACATTTTGGTAATTTGTTTAAAAATAGAATCCAATTTAAGAAGGATTAAAGATCCAAAAAGAGTGTAGTTAGAGCTCTATTAAATATTTTAACCTCTTTTTTTAGTTATTTTTTCTATCTAGGGAGAATAATTTGAGTTTCCAACCTTCAATTAACAGAAAGTCTCAAAATACTTAATTACAGAAATATGACTAACATTTTGAAATTATAAATTTGGCTTTAACTTTCGTACCTCAAATACTTAGATCCTCCGAATACTCTAAAATATTTGAAACTAAACGAAATTCATAGTAGAATGTAAGCGATGTGAAGAGTAATGATAAATGTGAAGAATTGTACTAAAAGAGCATCATAAAATAAAATCTGCTGATAGAACAATAGATGAGATACAAATGATTAAAGAGCCTCACTAGTTCACGTTTTAGCCAAATCTTTCTCTTTAGAAAAAAAGATCTTGCATGAGGTGCTTACATAGCCAACCAATTCTATTGATAAAGGTGAATTTCTATTCTTTTAATAAGACTTATAGAAAATAAAGTAGTAGAGGGAGGACCTTTGCTATATGTTGACATAAATATTGGATAGGAAATGAAACCTAGAATTGTTATTTATCCTAATGATAACCCTGAAATCTTAGCAAAGAGGTTCGCTAAAGCTCATAGTAAGTTAAATTATTACAAATATATCACTATTGATAGATTTAAACATTGATTTGAGATAAAAGTTGGCCATTCTCCTTAAAAATTAAATTAATTGTATTATGGCTAAGTTAGACCAATGAGAGTTGTTTCTTCAAATGAAATCATTATATTTTATCACTTATTAATTTTAGGTTAATCAGAAAACTAACAAGAGAAATTATAAGATAGATAGTTATGATTTATTAGTTGAATAATTTCTCTTTCTAATTTAATAATATTTCTCAAAAGATTTTGAAAGACATGCTTATTATGAATAAGTAAGACTTTCTGATTTATTAGAGCTTTAAATTATTGAGATATCCTCAAGCTACTTTCTTCGGATACATCGGTATTGCTGAATGAACTATAATGAATGCCTCAGGACTTGTCGCTTTCTCTCCTTCTAATTATATTTCAAAACTATATGGTGTGAATATATTCCAAGTGAGCTCTCTCTCCCTCCAACAAAATAAAAATCTTAACTAAAATAAAATGTTAATTTTTTATTATTTAGATGGAGTCTCAAGAACTTGGGTAGGCGGCTTTTGAAAAAAGAGCAATGAGATCCAACAGTAAAGATAAGCTACATCATGACATGCTTATTCGTTTGGGAACTGAAAACTCCAATCGAAAAGTACAAGCCCATCTTCAAAAGGAGGAGGAAGAATTAAACGCTTTAACTTTAGAATAACTAAATACAATAAAGAGCAAGTACAAACTAAAATCTGGATTTGGATAAAATTTATAATAGAGTGAGTATCTTTCTCTTTTCTAAAAAGCAAGGGTAGATACTCAGTATAAAAAGAAAATAACACATGATTTACATCATTCATAAGTATAAAGTAGTCTTAAAAGCTTTGGATCATCGAGCCAGTATCACATTTATAACAGTTAAAGATAAAGAAATGATTCCACAAAGGCTTTTGGGGAGAATCAGTTTTAAAACAGAGGCCCAATTCCTAAAGCAAAAAGAGAGAATTTTACTACTTTGAGGGACTAGAAAAATTAGGAATCAATCTTGCATGCTCTATTAAAATTTAAAAATTAAATGTCAAACGCTATGACTTAGTTATTATAAAGTTATGCATGTACTTTCAAATGAATAGCCTGAGAATAAAATGTTGTTTTTATTTTATTTCTTCAAACATTATGATTTAGTATAATGATTATAATTATTGAAGAAAAAAACTCTTGGGAAAGTATCATAGTTTGGTGATACTAATAGCAATTAGGATTCCTATGTTTTTAATTTTAGGATTTTGAAAATGGTTCTTGCCCTACTCCTCGCTGCTGACGGTAAGACTTTTATACCTGCAATAAATTAGAGCTTATCTGAGTAAAAAATTATAGAACAAGCTGATCCTCATCGCTTTATAATAGCATGTGAAACTTATCGGTATTGCTGCCGCCCTAGTCTTCTCCAGTAAGTTTTGCTTTGAATATTTTATGTTGCGTCTAGACCTCGGAGCTGCTTACGGAACTGCTAAGAGTGGAGTCGGTATTTCATCCATGGGAGTCCTCAAGCCCGAACTTATCTTCCAGTCTATCATTCCAATTATTATGGCGGGTATCTTGGGTATCTATGGACTCATCGTTTCAGTCATTCTTCAACAAAAGAGTAAGTGCACCCTACCTCACCATCACCTGACATCAATATTCCCCAAATATTAATTAATCTAATGAAGGTTAGAACTTTATTATTCTTTAATAACAATCACAAGATCTACGTCGATCAATTAAAAAATAAAGTATTGTTGATCATGTTCTAATCTTTCACCTATAGTCCAGCCAGGCACTTACAAGTACTCTGACGGCTACAAGCATCTCGCCTCAGGACTCTGTTGCGGTCTCTCCTCTCTCGTAAGTCCTATCCAAATTTTTGCTAACTGTTCGTCTTTAGGCTGCCGGTCTTGCTATCGGAATCGTTGGTGATGCTGGTGTGAGAGCAAACGCTCAACAGCCTGCCATCTTCGTCGGAATGATTTTGATCCTCATCTTCGCAGAAGCCCTCGGTTTGTATGGACTCATTATCGCTATCATCCTCTCCCAGTGAGCTCTCTCTCAGCTGCCGAGATTTCTCATCCAGATAAGCTCTAATTATTCAAACATCTTTACACAAAACACTCTTAATAATCTGTCTCTCTTTCTTTGCCCTCTCCTCCCTATTATATTTTATATAATATATGAAATACTCCACATAATACTCTATTGAAGAAAATCAAATTAATTTTTGATTGTTATCGAACAATGAATAGGGGGAATTATTTAATGACAAAATTTGCAATTTCATTTTTATTTTAACCAATCTCATTTTAATTAAAATTCCCCCTAATTTAATTATAGAGCAAGATGGCTTCTCGCAGTCATTGATTTCAAGTAAAAGTCTAAAAGTTACCAGCCCACAGATATAAATTTCAATGGAAGTGGTGACTCTTTTGTTATTTCAGACACTAAAGGTCAAGTTACTTTGTTCTAAGTAGCCGCCAATCGCTTCCCCATAGTTAATAATCTAATAAAAAGGGGATAAGTTTCCTACTTTCACTGGAAAATATCCTCAAGATCAACTCTTTATTGTTTTCAAGGGTAAATCTGCTGAAACTCATTCCTTAATGGCAAGCTTTTAGAAAAATACAACGCTCTTCATGACTTAGAAGTAAAGGAGTGATTAAAACTACAAAATGAACCCTTTCTTACATTTCGCGAGTCATGCATATCTGGGCAAAAGTGGAGCTGGGTCGCATTTAAGGGTTTGATCACTTTCGCAAAAGAAGGAATGATGTTTTCTAAGCCGATTCCCTCCTGATGGGCAATCTTAGCAACTCTAATGAAGGGTGGAGGCATATTTTGGAGCCTAGACAATTCTTCTTTAAAAGGGGGACTAAATTTACAGTCTTTCTTTCAATCTAAGAGCTTCACTTGCTTTGATTTTTGCTCCACTCATATAGTGGCGGAGGAAAAGGGTT
>JAJKFJ010020699.1:0-62435 GCA_027382625.1 Tetmemena sp. SeJ-2015 | reverse complement strand
GATATGTTCCCGCACGCGCCCATCAAAACGAGCACCGTATCCGTCATTTTTAGCCCAGAATTAGGTGGGATACGGTGTTTTCAGGACAGGGAAGTGCCGGGAAGGGCAAAATCACTTTTTCGAAAAAGGTAATGCTTTTTCTTCCCAAGACCTTTTTCCACATTCTCTAGATCGTTATATTCCCGCACGCGCCCATAAATAATGAGCACCGTATTGTCATTTTTAGCCCAGAGTTATGTGGGTTACGGTGTTACCAGTACAGGGATGTGCCGGGAATGTCAAAATCATTTTTTTGAAAAAGGATATATACTTAGGCACTCGAAACAAGTGTTAGATGAAAAAATTTTATGAAATATTTCAGAGCCATTCCTTTTCCCATCTTCGTTTAATCATTTGAAGGGGCCCAAATAAATAATAGTTCTCACAGAATATGTATTTAATTTTTATTAACCCTCATAATTTATTTTTTTAAACAACTTGATCGTGAGCAAAACTATATGAATCTAGAGTTGTTGAGATAAATGCCATATAAAAATATAGATTGATTTAAAGAATTTTGATTTTAAATTTAATAACACCACTGTCTTAGTCTGAGTTATAGTACTTTTCCTCTCTTTGAGGAGTTGTCAGTTTAGGGTGATCGTTGACTCCTTCATTATGTTGTAATGTTTGAGGGTTCTTTTTACTAATTGGTGTGAATTTTTTCTTGATATTGTTCAAAAATAAGAAAATTAAATCATACTTTTGTATTCTTTGAACTTGCAAGCAAATATGATTCTCTGTTGATTGGGAGAATTGGCTTTCTTGTTTTGGACGTTGCCTCTTAATCTGCCACCATCAAGTTTTATAATTAGAGCTTTTTATAGTTTATTTATTTGTTGTAGTAGACATTAAACAAAGAGCTAATTTAACTAATATTATATTATGAATCACTAAAAAAGAGTCAACAAGTATTCATTTCTAAATTATACCAATTAAAGATCATTCTTTCATATTCAACTTTTATACATTTTACTATAAATTCTAAAAATTATTGGCATAATTTTTAATCTTCTTTCAACAACGAAATTTGTAAGCTTGATTAAATTAGATTCTGGTATTTTTATTTATTTGTGTCAATAATTTTAAATGAAGGACTGAACTTTGTTGAAAGTTTGCTATAAAAATATGAAGTTAAATAATATTTACTGAATCGAGGTTAGAGGAAACATAAGTGAAAAGAAATTGAAGCTAGTCCTGAACTGAGTTGAAATCAGTTGATGAATTATTTTTAATTCTATCTGCAAACTTCACGCATCTAGTTAGCTAGCATTAAGTCAAGGCACTTAGAGCTTCTCTATCTAAACACACCCACCATCTCTCTTCTATCTAAGATTTCATCAAGTTCACTCAAATTTCGATAAGAATTGCTCTAAACACGCAAATAGGTGCCAAGCAATTATTTTTTTTAATTTTTATTTTATGCTTAATTTATTAATAATCTGAGAAGGAATAAATATGATAGATTCATCAAATTAAAATAATCAAAAATACCATACTATTAAGTCATCAATGTAGCCATTTTTAGTTCAATTTAAGAAGCTATCAATAAAAGTGATGGATCGTCAAGTCTTTAAGGGAAGTTTCCATTGAATAAAAAAATATATGTCGTCTCAAGAAAGTCGCAGCTCTCACCAACTCCATATTATGTTTTTATTATATTTTTGTAAATTAGATTTTAATTATTTTTGAACTTGTGGTAAATGCTTCTGGGTAAAAATATGCTTGTTATCCTAAATTTTAAATTTTAAATCTTAACCAAGAATAGGTGAGACTGATTGTTATTAAAATGATTAGATGGATGATTTTTTATATTAATATTTTGGTTAGTTCGTTGTTTAGCTACTTAATACTATTACTGCTGCTTCTACCCTTCTTGCAATTCATGATTTAAGCATTAATTTTAAATGGTTTTAGATTTAGAATTAGCTTACTCTTACTTATTTTAAACCCTAAGAATAAACAGTTTGAAATAGTTAATTTTCTGTTTTGATATTTCATAGATGAGGGCTATATATATATATTGGAGCTTCTGCAAAATATGCTCTAATGTCTCTCTACATTTTATATTATAATATAATTTATAGAATTGGGATATAACTATTTATCTTTGAGTCGACAGCAATTCTCTTTTAAATAGACTTTCTAAGAATTTAAATTACTCTCAGGAGATAAATTTATCATTATAGCTGAGAATTTAATTAAAAAAAAGAATAAAATTATATATTAAATTAAAACGGAATATAATCGTGGTAGTTGAAGTGTGTTTGTTCTATTTTATTAATTAATTCATTCCGCATAAATTTCTAAGAACTTTTCCTCCTTGCAAATTATATGAGCAAACACACTTTTTCTCAGAGTTATAAGCGACACAAATTGTTACAGCCTTAAAATTGAAATTTTACTTTATTGCGAGCATCATATCTCGTAATTGAGGGGTGCTGTTGAGATTATTATAGAATAAATTCATTTTAATTTTTGATAAGCTATCGGACAAGCTGCGGAGAGGGGGAGTTTGCGCAATTTCAATCGCCAAGAAGTTGCAATACTCCATTTATTATTTTAATCAATAAATGATTTAATTTAATTTTCAACTATTAGATAAGAATAAAAACCATAGCTAATACTTCTTCTATTCATAGTGTAAGTTAATTACTCTTTAGTCATAATAGAATGCAAGGATTAGTGAGACCAGTCAACTTCCATCAGATTTCATCCAGAAAAGATTGACTCAAAGTAAGAGCTCTGCAACTTCCTAAATCAAGACTGTAACTCATATATACCTAAAATTACATGCATAAATGTTTTCTTATTCAAGCCAATCATAGAGGGGAAAAGTAGTAATAATTTTAAGTTAATTCTTGAATAGTAAAGATTTATTTTGTGAATATTGGATTGTATAAATTAGTGATAAAAATGCGAAATATAATAGGATTTTAGATAGTTATAGCGTTTTATTCTTTTTGCTTTATAATTTATGAGCATTTTAAAAATGATTTGATGGATCTCCACGTCATTCTCATAATCGTCATCTAATCTATAGACCAGTGAAAGTGAAAGCCGAGATAACATATTCAACAACTACAACGTTGCTCTTTGAGTCTGCTTCACTGTTCAGCACACTTTTCTTGCTCAGTAATTCTTATATCCATGCTTAAACTTGAATTAAACAGAGATTTACTTCTCTAATTTAATCTTAATCGTCCTGGTCTCAATTGAATTAAGACTCTTAATTTAGTTATTCAAGAACACTTAATTCCAGATTCCTAATTCTTAATAAAGATAATGAAAACTCTTCTAAATTTTAATAATTTTTAACAAAAACATAATTCATAAAAAATAAAGAATTGTAGAGAATTATTATTTTGCTAATCTTAATTATTTTTCAGCCTGACTTAATTAGCCTATTGATGAGTCTCAATTTTCTGAATTAAGAATTAGGAATTAAGTATTCTTAATTCACTTAATTAAGAGTATTTGGTTTCACAATGAGTATCATAAGATAAAATTACTCCTCCCTCACCTAATTACTTTACCTTGAACTCATCTTCACTGGCAAGTTTCAATGATTTAGAGGTCTTTTAGGTTTTCTGATTCAGAATAAATTTGCTCAATCCTTGATATCGAAAATGATATTTCTGAAGCATTAAATTCACTTGTTCTTTCAGGTGAGTAAACTCATATCTCTTTCTTTCTCTCTCTCTCTCTCTTATTTTCGCCGTCTTCCACGACGTTTTGAATTCAATCCATTCACTAAAGCTTTAAATAAGTGGAAGAATTAGTTTAAACTAATTATGAATCTATTTCGAAAGGACTTTCAAAATTAGGGAAATCAATTTAATAAATTCTGCATATTTTAACTCATCAATAGAAATATTTTTTTGGTGATCCCTATTTAAATACAATAATGATCTGCTTTAAATTTTAAAAAATTATTAGAAGACTTAATTTGAGGGAATTAAGAAGGCGTACTTTACTTAAATAAGAATCTAATACATTCTTATCTTTTTAAAGAACTCATAAAGAACAGTTATGCTTGGTTTGATCCACATTCATCATATAAAAGCTAAGCCAGGGTTTACTCTAAAGCTGAATATTGAGAGAGTCTAAAGTATTTTGAGTCAAGATTCAAGCTCTTTTATGGTTAGGATCTGCTGATATTTTCAAAATATAATATTCTCATTAGGAAAATATTTCTGTAGGGGAAATATCATCTATGCTTAATGCCTGCTCTATTATATAATAATAATCTTTTCCCCTATGAATATGAAGAGGATATTTTATTATGTCAAAAAACACCATAACACCTAATTGAGGGATTCTGAATAAATTTAATCACTCCGAAGCTAATAAAGACCTTAAAGCTTAGTTTGAAACTATCTTTTGGGGTTAAATTGAAAGATTGTCAGTTTTCCTAGCTCTAGGATCAATCTCTACTTTAAACTTATGGAATGAATTCTTGAAAGGGCAGGATCTATCTTTATCATCTTTTAGAACCCGGAAGAGATAATTTCGTCTTTTTTATCAAAGTCTGAGATTATTAGTGAATTATGGCAACTTAATTGATGCTGCATTTAAGTAAACTTTACCACTATTTAAATGCTACTTTATCAATTTTATTTCGTTGAGATATCATATCGTAATGACAGCAGAGAAAAATATTTTTTAAAATATAAATTCTAAAAGCTAAAGAAAGTTCCCTATTTTCAAAACTTCCTATTATTTAAAAATGATAAATTATTTGCGAGTTTTTATTTATTTATAAATTAAATTTTAATTTTTATACAAATTTTATATTGTAATAAAATATTTAAAAGCTAGAGGTCACAGACTTTACCTTTAAGCTTTAAATGAGAGTGGATTTGGTTTTCCTGAATGAGTTGAGCAATAACAGACTAGCTGATTTCTTTCATTCTAGAGTACTACTAAATTTAATGAGAAATATCATCAATCCTTTAAAAATCACATTTATTAAAACATCAAATATCATAGAAACTAAAAAAATTATCATTATTTTTTTAAAATATATATTTTATAAAAAAAGTAATCATCAACTTCAAAATTTAAAAATGTTCTGTAAATAAAAAAAAATGCTAATTAAAAAAGTTTTTATATTTTTAGCGAAAAATAAGGACAATGAAATTGTAAACGATTATAACATGGAAACTCCATTAGGCTTATTTATCATATTTTAGCCTCAGCTTTAAAGTTAAAATTATCTAACTTGTTTTTTAGTATTGAGAGAGATTAGTTCCTAGCTTAAAGCCTTATCTCTGAATTGGTTATGAAAGCAGTGATTGTCTTACATTTTCATTTATTATTTTATAAAGGCGGAGCTCAAAGTTATAAAAACGAATTAGGAATGAGTTAAAAATGAGTTTAATATTTCGTTGATATGGGAAAAAGATTATCCTTAGTCGAGTTTTCAATTCTTTATTGTAATTTTTAGTAATTAATCTTTATAAGTGCAATACAATACTTTTTGATAGTCTAAATAATTAATCTTGAAAAAATTAATTATATAATTTAATGAGTATGAAAAAACTAAAAATTTTTGATAATTCTGAAGCAAATAATATAAATAGAAATATATATTAAACAAATTGTGATTTCTTTTCCTCGTTATTATAAAAATTTGAAGAATTTTAATATCAGAAGGCATAAAATCTTGAATAATCATAATTTAAGTTAAAGTAATTTTTATTAAATCTTAGCTGCTTAACTTGGCAAAGAAATTTCTCTTGATTATTTTAATAAAATAAAAATATATTAAAATAATTTGATTGATATATCGGCTGATAAGCCATTTTATAAGGTTTATATTATGTGTGCAGGGCGTAACAGTGATTTCACGAACTAACCCGCAATTACGCCACGAATGATGGATCACACTATTTAGTACCCATACTTCGGACTGTGTCTCTAATTTTGATGGCGTCAGAACTGTGCCAACCTTCCTTACAATGCTCCGACAATGAAACACTCATGTCAGAAGAGGCCTTCTACGTCGCAATTCACCGTACGCTTTGTAGCATTAACCATTAGATTTCAGAGATGCCGACCATAAGAGTCAGATGATATGTATAGTTAGTCATGGAAGATAAAGAATAAATAGAAACAGAGAAAAAACCTTACGTTTACAACCATTATTTTACAATAAAATATTGCAACTTGTGGTTTTATTCTCACTCAATTCTTTAATATGAATTTAAAAGGAGTATTTAGGGCTAAGTATCAAATATATTATAATTTTAATTGTGCTAATTATTTATCAATAAATGATGATCTATACTTAGATTAATAATCTTTTACAATACTTAGCAAAGTCTATAATCCAGGCTCGAAGTACATAGGCTAAAAGTGTTCAGGAAAAATTGTAGTCCATTGTTAAGGCTCATTGCCCAATTACCCTCCCCATAATATAATAATGCTTAATAAAGATCATACGATAGTAAAGAACATATTCTTTCTATTTTATACTATTATTTTATTTAAAATACATAATGTAAATTCCTAAATCAACTTTTAATTGAGATATAATTTGCGTTTCATAATTCACTTAAAATTAATTATGATTTTATTTGAATGTATTTAATATAAAATGCGAAAATATTATTAAAATAATGTTTAAAAGAATAATCTAAATTTATAGAACAAATTATAATAAAACTTGATAGTTTGAGTAAATAAAATATAGCTATTTAAATGTATTCATGATGTTTTAAGTCATAGTAGATTTAATTAATAAAAACAAGAATGCGATATTATTTTAGCTGTGTTAATTATAATAATGTATTCAATAGTTCAATGCCATATTATATATTAAATTATATGCGTGTTTTATTTTAAGTTATTTAAGTTGGATTACAATATTTGTAGATTAAAATTGAATAGAAAGTTGCTACGTTTATTTAAAAATATTAATTTATTTTTATAATTCATAAAAGAAGAAAAATAAATTTTTATCTTTATAAATTATTAGACTTTTTGAATAAGTTTTTATTAACCCCTTTAAACCATAAAAATATCTAAAGATATTATTAAAAATTGAATAAATAATTAAGCTATAAATAAAATAAATTAAAAATATATATAGTTAATATTTTTGTGTTAAAATTTAAAATCCTTGTGTGCAAAGTAATATCAGAAAGTATCTATTCCTAAATTAGATTGAGTAAACTATTTAAAATATTATATATTTTATATTTTTATTATATAAAATTATGGCTCTAGCTTTGGATAGTGAAAAAAAGGAAATATTTGAATCATCTTCTTGTTGATAAGTTTGAACAAAGTTTTGAAGACAGTGGTTGAAGTTACTGTTAGTGGATTAGGTTGGATTGGCTTTGAGAAGAAGGAAACTTAAAACAAAGTTCTAAAGTGGGTCAAGTATTTCACCTTGAATAATATTTTTATTAAATGAAGCAGTTTTAAAATATCAGAAACAGCTTGGAACAAAAACTGTTCTTGGTTTTCAAATTTAGGAATCTCAAAAATGCAGTCAATACAAAGTGACATAAGTGATGAGCTAAGTAACCTTTGCTTATCTTTTATCAAATCAAAATGAACTGAGCTGGAGTTTTATTAAGTCACTTAAGAGTCCTCCTCTTATCTCAAAAAATGAAGAGCTTGAAAAAAAGGAGTTAACTATTTCTTTGAAATGAGTGTGAAATGCTTGCAGATGTTTGCAATTTATTTATATTTTAAAACTAAATTATTGCATTTATATCTAAGAGCTAAAAATAGCTTAAGTTTAGAAGATTTTCTCTTTCCTAAAGAGATGAAATTGTATTGAAATATTTAAATTAATCTATAAATATATAAAAATGAAATCTTAATATCACTTCAACAAAAGTAGAAGCCATCATTACCAACTTCTCTATTTCCAAAAAACGGTTGATTAAAAATAAATTTTTTTAATGCTCTTCAAGTGAATAGACAGCCTCACTTCTGTCTGACACTTATTTGATTACCATAAATATTCTCCAAATTATATCATACTCAAGGTTTTACTTATAAAGGAAAAAAACTGACATTCTATATTTGAGAGGTTGAGAAATTGATGGTGTGTTTTGCAGAGGCGTCATAGATAATTATATTTTGGATGTGAACTTCTCCTTAATGAAGTATCTAATCATCTATAAAAACATATTTAAAGTTATTTGTTTGTTGATATAGTTTAGATATATTTTTTTCATTCAGTTTTTGTGAATATCGCAGACCTCTTATAGTGAAGGATATTAAGTCATAAGTTACAGGCTGATAAATCTGAAAATGGTTGAAAGCTTTGGGTAATTATATTATTTTATAACTTGCTAAATTGGAAATAGGCTGGCAATATGTTCTAGAATTTGTTGATGAGATTTCCTTCTCATAAAATCTGGAAATAGATGAAAGAAGTCTGTGGAGGAGAGAGATATCATATTATTTCTTAGACTGCTTAGTGTTATAGTCTTAAGTTGTGAGCTGGATCTGAATCTTTTTTAGTATTATGATAACCGCTTCAAACTTAAATCGAATTTAATTAAAAACATAATAGAAGAGAGCTTTTAGATTTCTTTTATCTCAGAAGTTTAACAAGCCTCATTCGCTTCGTAATTCAGTTATAACCAAAAATTTAATAAAAACCAAAATGAATATAAATTATTTAAATGTCTGATTATAAGGAGTTTAATTTATTATAACTCGATTAAGAGTTAATTAAATGATAAGCAAATTTCATCTTTATAATTACTTGTAGTTCATGGTCGAGAGTAATTATGATTATTTCGAAATTTTAATGGCAGGGACAATCAATATGTAGATTTTGGTAAGGACCCTCACTGTAGCTGTTTTTGTTTGCTTATTCCTTATCTATTTATATTTTATTTTTATTTTTGTGTTGGAGAATGGAATCTTTTTGAATATTATAGTTGGTCAAAGCTAGTTTTGGAGTTTACTATCTCGAATGCCTCCGAAATAGTAAAAGTGTTCAAATTTGTTTGTTATTTCTTGTTTGTTGATGAAATCTCTGAAACTTGGTTGTCTCTTTTGGTTTTTAGTTGCCCTCCTTGTCTGGAATCTTAGCCTTGACATTCTCAATAGTGTCAGAGTGGCATCTCCTAAAAGGTGCTTTGTTGTTACTGTTGCTATTTCTGTTGATAGAGCAGATAGGTTCCACTTTTAAATTTATAGATATAACAAATTTTAACTTAATATATTAAAGAATAGCCATCAGTACTCAACAGATTCAATTTCAAAGAATATATACTTTCGATTCAAAATAAAATTCTTAAGTATAATCAATTATCAATTCCATCTAATATTGCTAATTATAAAAAGGGTATCTAAACATGCTTCATAATTCGCAAGAGTAGATATGATGACTTTGACCCTATCTATCATTTCTTAATTTCATTATCTTCGATATCATCTTCCAGATATTGACTTAATCCTGTTTCCGTGAGTCGGATACCTCAATGCATTCATAAAGCTCTTTAATTTGAGAGTAATAAAAAGATTAGCTACGACTTGCAGCTCTATCCTATTTTCATCTGCTTCGACTCACTAGACTCTAATCCTCACATATCCTCAATTGGCTCTAATCTTAAATCTAAATGCAATCAGCGAGACATGTGGGCTCCTCCACTCAAAAAGGTTTGTCAGTAGAAAAAACCTTTCGATCATCAAAGCATTCCTCAAAGAGCTGTCTCCACGCCTCGTCCTGAAGAGCTTCCTCTTCATGGACAATCTTTCAATTCACAAGAGTACCAACAAAAATACTTTATTTCGGCTAGTTGCTAAATAGAGTTTCTCCCTACCTAAAATTTTTCCCTGAATCCGATTGAACGACAATGGCCATCCTCAAACAAGACTACCACCACCGTACCATATATCAGATTTAGCAGGTACTTAAAACTAAACTCCTCCCGAATTCTTATTGTTAACTATAACAAGTAGATATTATCTTTTATCATTAAAAATTACTACCACAATTATGCTTGATCAGGAATTATTAAGAATTTTGAAGAAAGAGTTACCAACAGCAGAAGTTTTTGAGCTTGAGTAATTTCTTAGTTCAGAAGAAAAAATATCTATATATCTTAATAGACAACTTGGCTGCAAATCAAACTAATACTCAAACTAATGAATCTATCTATCTATAATTCTCTATATTGAACTAAATATATCACAACTTAACGGCCTCTAATTTACACAATTCTTCATATCAAATAAGAAAGTTAGTGAAAAGATGATCAGACTATAAAACCTTGGAGGAGAAACTGCAAACCACAACTCATACTTTCTTATTTAGTAATACAATTAAGACACGAGAGGAATGCAGATTGTAACCATTTGTACTGCAAAAGGCTGATAATAGAAAGCAGAGTGATTACTTCAGATTCAATGTCTCTCTGCGGATCATAGTTAAGAGATTAAGCCTAAAAGATTAAACATACGGTGAGTTAAGATGTTGAACCTCTTGACTCTACTGCTTCATAGTCTGAACGTCAGTTGTGGAAGGCCGGACAGTTCTAACGCAATCAGAATTGTAGCTGAGAAAATGTCCCTAGAGTAGAAATAAATTAGGTTTGTACTCGAGCTCTTTCAGAGGAATGAATGAAGGTTAGCTAGACACACTAAAATTAAGTCTATCGAACAATATGCTAGATAATTTATGTAACATTCTTATCAGGTAATCTCTAACAAACTAAACTTTTATTATCTATTTTAAATCCTATTTTAATTTAATTTTGGGCTATAATGAGAATCTTATTTTGAGTGAGAACATGAGATTCTTGCTTGAGAAGTCAAACTCAAAATAGTTTGAAAAGTATCATCAACAAAAGCCAAGATTTGTTCCCAGAATTTGCAAGTATTTAAAACTTGAAAGTCTAAATAGAGCACTGTATAAATTAACAACTTCAAAGATGCAGTATCTGATCCTGAAGTAGAAATTTAAACAATCTCAAAAGCATAGTGGCTCAAATCAATTGGAAAATTAGGACTCTCAGTCGTAAGTTCTTCATCTTACAAATCTTCATGATGCGAGCTATTCGAAAAACTTATGAGGTTCAGTTCAAAGATTTTCACCAATTTCATCTTAATCTCAAAAAGCAAATTTGGATTGTTCTTCAACCCTTCTCTATTTCCACTCTCCATCAAGCTAGAAAATTCAGACTATGTTAAAGTCTTCTCAGAAAAAGCAGCCTCCTAATATGAAGTGTGCATAAGAATTTAAGAATTATTGGAAATATGCGCCATTATATTATTTTTTATATTCTGAATTGTATTAATTATAAAGAAACCTCATTGATTAGCCTTCCAGCCAGGCAAAGGATTGTCGAATATTTTAGAGTGGCGTTACAGTAGAATCTTTTGACCTAGACTTATTTCATAGTGGAACACTCGTTGATGTGTTAAGAGAGCTAAGCAGGTTCAAGATTCCCACCTATAAAAAACTCCTATGGTGTGTTAAATCTGTAAGGAAAAAATACGGTGACACCCAAACTCTGTGGTCTGTAGAAATCTTGCGGTTGGTGCCTATCCTCATAATTGATAGTGAGCTTAGTACATATGTCATATCTCCCAGTAAGAGGAGTGTCCTCTTATCAAGCAAGAATATCTCCTTGAAGATTTCATCCACATCATTGCTCCCCACACTCCATATTGGTAGTGTAATCTTGAGATTAAGTGCTAGTGAACCATGAGTAACAACCTGAGTAGAGGGACACCATATCCCACCTCCCTCTTAGAACCTAGAAGGATTACTAAAGAGAAAGTAACTTACAGGGACCTCGGCTCGCTGACTCTGGTTAGGAAATCGCGGGTCTTCCTCTTTAGTATATTTCTAATTTTATCAATTTAGAGTATAATTTAAATTTATTCTTTTTTTTAGACAAATATAAATAAAAGTTTAAAATGAAATAAAAGCCTTCGCTTCGGTCCATCAATAAAGAAAACCTATTTAAATAAATTATGTTTAAAAACCTTTATGCAACTATTGGAATGGCAATTCAATAGGAGCAATAATAGGCTGCAAATCCTAACCAGATATTTCAGAAGTATCTTATTTCAACGCTAGATAGATAGTTATTTTTAATACTGCAGTCAAGTTATAAGCGCAAATGATAAGACAATAACTGAAAACGATATATTTGGGTTTGTGTGTAAGATTTGAATTGCTTGACTTTGTAGTTGGAGAAAATGATATGATTGGATAGTCTGCAGGAGTATAACAAGAAACAAATTAAGGACACATTGGAATAACAGGCGGCATCCAGTAGAACACTTTGTCTATTTTTGGAGGAGACTTAAATTCAAGCCATATGTTTTCAAGCCCTTCAAGCTATCCCCTGCAAACAGAGGACTCCAGTAGGAAGTCAGATATTTAGAAACAGCCTAAGCAGTCTAGCAGGACTAATAAGTCTTCAAAGCTTTAAAATAAGTTAAAGAATTAGGATCAGAATAATAATTAGTACCTTTCAAGAAGAGAACCAAAAGACCAAACTTAATTAAAGTCAAGCAAGTAGTAAGGCACTCCTTCTACTGTATTAAAAGCCATAAAAGAGCTGTGTTTTTAAATCTTCAGATAAATAGAGTTCCATGTTGTCTTAACTCATTTATTTTGTTTCATTTGAATTCAATGCAACCTAACGAAGTGAAATGCATGAAGTTGTTCCTTAACACTCTAATCATTTTCTAGAGTGATATGACTAATCTTAAACTTATTAAGAACAAGAAAGAGATGCTTGAGTATCTTGAAAAAGAAAAGATGACTATTGTTCAGAGCCTTAACTAGTTAATCAATACAATTGAGCAGAGATATGATATCTCAAAGCAGATGCATTTAAAAACCAAGCTAAGGAAAATGCAAAAGCTAAGAATCGTTTTCAACTCAGGATCTAACTATGGAAAACTACTCAATCTATTGATCATAATTATAGAAAATTCTTTCAAGCAGTTCGAGCCTGTGTCAATGATTTCTTCGCCTAGTAAAAAAATAGATCATTAGAGAAACAGATCAACTATGTTTGATTTCAAGAAAATGACTACGAATAACAAAAAGTCTAGATTAGATATTAGCCACTTAAAGTCCAGCAGCATTTAGCTTAATGTGACCCAATAGAAAAGGGCAAAGAAAAGTGACATGTAGGTGTCGTTAGTAACTGATCACAGTGGATCTAATTAATTTATATTTGTGTTTATCTGTCAATAAATTTGAGGAAGTTGAATGGAAAAATCCGTTTGAGGCCACAAATATCGTTCTTTAATAAGATTTAGAGAATAAGAATAGCGAAGTTGAGAGTATGAACTTTTCTTTAAACAAAAACAAAATAATGAGCGATGTGCCTTCGCTAGACTAAACGATTGAAAACATTAACTAAAATAATAACTGTGATGAGTATTAGGATGGAACAACTTCTAAGGATACTCTTGTGAATATGACAAGTGGCATGCAACTTTCAGGAAAAGCAACACCAGCAGAACTCATTCCTGAGGAAACTAAAAGAGAGGAAATAAAATAAGGAGGATATGATTACACACTTACTACTGCTACCCCTGGAGTTACCAAGAAGAAGAAGGGATTCGACTTTAAATTTGGGTTTGGAATTGAATCAACTATTACAGCAAGTTATCCTCTTTTTATAATGCAAACTTAAATTTAAAATTAAATATGATTAACAATTATTTTTAAAAAATACTGATAAAAATAGAGCAGAAAATTAGTATATCATTTATTTTAAATTTATAAATATGATAACGTTAGTTGAGAATAATCAAAATAGATTAGCAAAAAACCTAAGTGTAGAGAAATTCTATTTAAGCATAAAATTAAAGTTGTTTTAAAACCATAAAAATAGGTAATGGTAAGTTCATATATTTATAATAAAATTACATATAATTTGTTCAGAAGGAAGAAAAGTTATTCAGTATTTTTTAAGTTAATTCATAAAAAGCAATCTTTGAACTCTATAGAATTATTTTTATCCTATTTTTAAATATTTATGCTTTAAATTATGAAGACGAGCTCTAAAAGAGAAAGAATAATATTATAAAAATGGCATTGATTTCGCAAATTTCTTAATTAATTAGCCTAAATAATTAGCCAAAGTTTTAATATTCAAGTTCTGTGATTATTTATGTACTTAGATTATCTTACTTTAATATATAGTCACTCTTAGAATTACCAAAAATACAAGCAGCTACATTATCATTAGCAAATGGGTTCACTTGCTATGCAATGGAAGGATTGTAATACACACAATTAGTGCCTATAAATGTGGGAACAATCACATTCAAGGACTCATGATGATTGCCTAAAAAGAGCAATTATGAGTAAATCTCCAAGCGAATCTACGAAAGCTATCATCAAAAATGAAGAGTGCCCTTCATTCTTTCGTTCGAAGACAAGACAGAGACTCCAGTTCAAAGGGAAACATCCTCGTGCATGAAACGTTGACTGGCTTTCTAGCTTCACTGATTGAGCCTTCGCATTCATTGAATTTATCTTAAGGAGCGAAATCCAACTCTCGAGATCAAGTTAGAGAATAAGGCCACATGTTCTGCATTTCAAAGACAAAGCCGAGGTCAAAATCCTATCAACTTGCCAACTGCATTAACAGAATTATGTGCGTTTAATGCTACTTGCATCATTAGTCCAGGCAGTGATTCATAACCTTCTCAGCTACCTCAAAAGTTCTGATCATTATCAGATATAATCTTGGTACCTCTTCTTTCGTAATCTTTTTGTGTGTTTTTTTAAAGGTATATCTGGAGAAATTTATAACGCTGAGGCTTCAAGTGCAGTAGGCATCACAGTAGTAGCCCAAGTACAGTTGGGAATCTTCAAGCACACCAAATCCAGGAATCATTTTGAAGGGCAAGCACGTGGACGAAGAATGCAATTTGACTAGAGAAATAGAGTGGATTTTGAGCCGCAGTACAGTTTCTTGCTGTTCTCTGCCAAGTGAGCCAAGTTTTATGAAGCAAAGATGAGTAATGAGCGGAGTTAGCGAGACACCAAGACATCAGAGCATGGTTTCGCTACTCGTTAGTGGAACTCAATGAGATAGTATCAAGATTGCATTGCGAAAACTAAGTGCTGAAATCACGAGCCTATAAAAATTAGTTATCGCATGAGCTTTGAGAAATGGAATAATCTCACCTTTCATCAATCAGTGGCAAGCAAACAATGAGCAGCGAGTTTCAGCAATTCGAACTTTGATCACCATGCAGGGCAGCGAGCATTTTTATATATAATAATTGTTATTTTATTAAGAACTTTAAAATATATAAACTCTTGCTGTTTTATTAAATTAATACGAATAGAGATACCCTAGACTCCGCGTTTCATCTTAATAATTTAAACTGACTTAATCTTAATATAAATTTTAAAAATGGGAAGGCATCCCAGCTCACAGTCATTGGAACGGTTATTTCTGATTTCAAATTGACATCTAACAACTCTCAATATTCTAGCCTTCCATGAATTACATCAATACTCAAGACAACACAACCTTCATTGGAGATGCTGGAGAAAAGAATGATATTAGTGACAGAGTTGAGAGCATTAAAGATCAAATCGAAGATACCACCCCTGATGTGATAAAGTGAAACTCTAAGAGATGCTTGAAAGACAAACTTATTGAATTGCAGTCATTAAGGTAAGAGGATCTTAAAATGGAGAAGTTGGGAAGATCAAGGATAGAATCATAAACTATTTCAGAAGATCATGGATTGTTTGAACTGGGATGCCTTCCCATTTTTAAAATTTATATTAAGATTAAGTCAGTTTAAATTATTAAGATGAAACGCGGAGTCTAGGGTATCTCTATTCGTATTAATTTAATAAAACAGCAAGAGTTTATATATTTTAAAGTTCTTAATAAAATAACAATTATTATATATAAAAATGCTCGCTGCCCTGCATGGTGATCAAAGTTCGAATTGCTGAAACTCGCTGCTCATTGTTTGCTTGCCACTGATTGATGAAAGGTGAGATTATTCCATTTCTCAAAGCTCATGCGATAACTAATTTTTATAGGCTCGTGATTTCAGCACTTAGTTTTCGCAATGCAATCTTGATACTATCTCATTGAGTTCCACTAACGAGTAGCGAAACCATGCTCTGATGTCTTGGTGTCTCGCTAACTCCGCTCATTACTCATCTTTGCTTCATAAAACTTGGCTCACTTGGCAGAGAACAGCAAGAAACTGTACTGCGGCTCAAAATCCACTCTATTTCTCTAGTCAAATTGCATTCTTCGTCCACGTGCTTGCTCTTCAAAATGATTCCTGGATTTGGTGTGCTTGAAGATTCCCAACTGTACTTGGGCTACTACTGTGATGCCTACTGCACTTGAAGCCTCAGCGTTATAAATTTCTCCAGATATACCTTTAAAAAAACACACAAAAAGATTACGAAAGAAGAGGTACCAAGATTATATCTGATAATGATCAGAACTTTTGAGGTAGCTGAGAAGGTTATGAATCACTGCCTGGACTAATGATGCAAGTAGCATTAAACGCACATAATTCTGTTAATGCAGTTGGCAAGTTGATAGGATTTTGACCTCGGCTTTGTCTTTGAAATGCAGAACATGTGGCCTTATTCTCTAACTTGATCTCGAGAGTTGGATTTCGCTCCTTAAGATAAATTCAATGAATGCGAAGGCTCAATCAGTGAAGCTAGCAAGCCAGTCAACGTTTCATGCACGAGGATGTTTCCCTTTGAACTGGAGTCTCTGTCTTGTCTTCGAACGAAAGAATGAAGGGCACTCTTCATTTTTGATGATAGCTTTCGTAGATTCGCTTGGAGATTTACTCATAATTGCTCTTTTTAGGCAATCATCATGAGTCCTTGAATGTGATTGTTCCCACATTTATAGGCACTAATTGTGTGTATTACAATCCTTCCATTGCATAGCAAGTGAACCCATTTGCTAATGATAATGTAGCTGCTTGTATTTTTGGTAATTCTAAGAGTGACTATATATTAAAGTAAGATAATCTAAGTACATAAATAATCACAGAACTTGAATATTAAAACTTTGGCTAATTATTTAGGCTAATTAATTAAGAAATTTGCGAAATCAATGCCATTTTTATAATAATGTGAACTTTATAGTCTCATCTGGTTAATTGTTACTCCAAACTAAAATTTAATTTGTTAATAATAGAGAATTCGAACTATTTTTAATATTTGTCAGCTGCTGAAAATGATAAAGAACTTTTTATAATTTTTTAAATGAGAAAGTTATTATAAAGTACACCTACACTAAAATAGTTTCATTTAACCAAATAGGATTTATAATTAGTTAAATAAAAGCATCCATCTTCTTATTTTTCTTTTATTAAAATTCAATTAAATTTGCATTCCTTTCCCACTTAACTCTGGTCCTTAGACAGATAAATCCAGAGATATAAATTTAATGCGAAATTTTTTATTTACCTGACTTATAATAAGAGAATTAAGTTTAATCTATCATTGAAGAATTTATTTTAAGATACCCAAATGGCAGGGGAGGATCAATAAGAAGACTAGCAATCATTCCTCACCTAGCCTAAGGTTAAGTCCAAATAATTTTCTTTCTAATTTAATTGAAATCTATTTTTTAATTTATGTCACACATATTATAATAGAAAGAAGTTATTTTCAAAATTAGTTTTCCAAAAGCTCAATTCTGCTATCATCTTATTCTTGTAGATTATGTTAAGGTTAGTATATTGAATTAAAACGTTGTTCAAAAGCGTCTGATCTTGAGTGAGTTTGTTATTTGTATATTTTTGGTTTTGGTTTTTGAAGCTTAGGTTTAAGAGTGCATTTAACGTCCTAATGACTTATACTGTCTTCAAGGACAGTTATTGCATATTTTTGGAGTTTATTAGATGCTTAGTTATCGACTGAAATAACTCTTTGCGTATGCTGATTGACCATTACTGTTTTTCCTTGATCAAGAGTGAGATCTTCTAGATCTATGTCTATCCAGTCTTATTTATACTTGAATAATGTTTTTTACTCCTAAAATTGCTTACTAATAGTTTATTATTTCTAAAGTTGTTTTTTAGCGTATTCTAATTACTCCTGATCATTTATCTTTTGCATTTTCTTTTGAATCCTATCTTTCATAAACTTTAATGGCTTAGGCTGTAGAGTTTATTCATCTAAGCCAAGATTAGGGTTAATTAAAGACTGTTTAGAGGCATTAGAAGAGGTTTTATGAGGGTTTGACTTAAAATAAAAAGACTGAATTGTTTTTAATGTTTATCCTATTTATTTATATGGAACTTTCTATTGCCTAGTTGACTTTGAAGTATCTGGAGCTTAGTCTTTCAAATCATCAAATATCCAGTTGATCAGAGGTGGGGCCAAAGTAGTTGCAACTTTCTTATTAGACTTCTTATTATTTTGAAGAGCAGGCTTAATCATAAGCCGAGTAATATGGTTTTGCTTTTCTAAATCTATTTGTTTTTCCATTAATTAATTATTATTTAAATTATAGATCATGTTTAATGAATGTAAAAAAATGAGTGATAGTAAAATAAATAAGAAGAAAAGTTTGCGCCTGCCGGGAATTGAACCCGGGTCGCATCGATGGCAACGATGCATTCTACCACTAAACCACAAGCGCCTGCTTACTAACCCTCCCTAATTAGTTTCTTTTAAATACCTATTTCAATTATCCTTTTAAGTCTTTTCTAATATATAAGCAAATTTCTTCCAACCTATTTTCTTTCTCAAACATAATCTCTAGAAACAATACACTAATATAAATGGAAATTAATAAAAAAAGAAAAACTTAATTATATAATCAATCATAAAAGTAAATATAAAAAGTTATTAAAATTAGCTGGTTTTTAAAAATAATAAAGATGGATTAAGAATTAAGAATATAATAATAATTTAAGAGTAAATTCAAGCCCTCATATCATTTATAAAATACATACCTTACCTGTATTCCAATAAAGTCACTATTATGACCGCTGCTAGTTTTCATTACTGCAATTAATATGATTATCATTGGTAAAAAATTGGAGTTGAAAATAATGACTACTCCTACAAGCTATTTTCAGGGCAATTCTAAGCTAAAAAATACCTCTTAAGCTTTTTATAGATTAAGTGGCTGAAATAAACAATCAATTCTCATGGCAAGAATTTTATATTCTACTATAATAGTATTAATCTTCAAGTAAAATGTAAAAATATCTAGTGATGAAGCCCCGACTATACTTCCTTATAAGAACGAGAAGCTTGGCTATGCAGTAAGTATGAAATTTTTGTATCTGACTCGTTCACTCATTTTAAGCACTATCATTACTCCTTTTTTCCCACAATCTGAAGAGAGGAGTTGCTAATTTAGAGCAAGTGAACTTCGCTTGGAAACTACTACTGTTCTCGCAGGGCTTCTGCCTCAGAATAATTAATGCATCCCTCATTGAATATTCATAACACTTACAGTGAATTACCAATTTAGATCGCTCAAGGTTTCTATGCTCAGAAAGCAAATGATTGAATAATAAACTGCTAATCTTCCTCCTCTCGCCAAATTTAATTTAGTGGCACGCTAGGGTTTTAGGTTTAGATTTATAATTTAATAATAAAACTGGAATATATATATATATATAATATATATATATATATATATATATATATATATATATATATATATATATATATATATATATATAAAACAGTTTTTATAATTTTTTGTAAAAGGGCTAATACCGCTAAATATTATAAAAGTATGATTTTAGAATATCATTTAAAATAATAGTTATATGATTTGTTAGTTTCTATTTCTGAGAAGAGAACTTTGAAGGATAAACCCTTATTTTTATGAGGATGGAGCTAATACTGTAAATTCTCCTTAGAGGCCCTTGCTTTACAAGAAGATTTATTTAATAAAAAATTTGCTTTTTTATTTTTAGTAATTACAGGTTCATCCTCTTCCTTAGTTTGTGGGCTACTGTGTCCAAATTGATAACTAAAAACAAAGTTCAATAACGAATAAAACATTTATTAACAGTAAAATATGAGTATAGATAGCAAAACGAAATCGAGCTGCTAAATAATCAAGATTGTCACTCAACAAAATTCATTTGCTCAGTTTTTTATATAACTCTTTTAATCAGTTATTGATTTATAAAACTTTGATACTTATCGATTAATTTCATTAAATTTAAATAATTTATTTAATACAAGGTTTTTAAAATATAAATAAACTTCTATTATAAATTAATTTTAACCAATAATAAAACGAATTATCTGTAAACAATTATGGCTAAAACAAATTAAATTCCAATCCGAAAGAAAACACTTCAAGAGTTATTATCTTTTGTAATTTTAACAAAATGATGATTTAAAAGGAGGTACTTCGCTAATTACCCCAATTTTAATAAATCAATTACTCCTTGAAAATTAATTACAATTAGAAGGATTATTTGAAGCTAAATATTTTAAAACTTCTATTATACAAATATTATGGACAGTCTTAAATCCTGTATTTTGGAAAACCAAGAAAATAAATTTAAGACAAATATGGAAATTCTGAATTCAATAAAGGTCTCAAATAAATGCAACTGATTAAGATTATAAGAAAATTTAATTTTAAATTTAAAATGAATTCTTTATTAAATATAAGCATGGATATATCAAAAATCTGAAATTCATTTTTTCTCTAACTATCTGAAATTTGTAAGATCTAAATCAAGATATGAAAATTATAATTTTATTTTGATCATTTCATATTCAAATATTTTATAAAATTTATGAGTATATGATCTCTTAAGCCATTATTTACTTGGAATAAAATCTTAATATTATGAATTCAGAGTATTAAATAAAAATCAAATTAAAATAATTTTTAACACATATAGAACTTTAATTACTCTATATAATAAATATGAGCTTGACAAGTAGTCTTAAAAGATACCTAAATTATTTAGATCATAATTTGAGTATCATTAACGATAATAATATGTGTATGGGCAGAAAGAACTTTAAAATTGTGCTTACAGCTTCAATGCATATATAATTTCTTATTTCAAAACACACTCTTCATAAGTTTACGTAGCTCTGAAAGTTAATGCAAATTAGAAAAATCATAATTTCCATTAATACTAACAGAATAAAAAAATTGATATAGCTTTAGAATTTTTTTTGTATGCCTATAATATAAATTTTAGATTGCAAGTTTGATATTTATTTTACTTTTCATTCCTAATTTCATAAATTATGTATTAAGATAATATGTGCAAGAAATATCTTCATTATAAAAGTATAAGTTATATGATTATTTTCCTTTTTAAATTTGTTGCTTAATTTAAATTTGAAATAATAATTTAACGCTTCACTAAATCGTGAAAGTAAGTAAGAAGTACCACCGTATGAGATATAAAAAACACATGCCTGACTAGAATAACTACCTCAGAGAATACATGTCATTCACTAAATATTGTGACACGCCACTTGTAAGGAGGAATTCACTCAATAATATTAGTACCCCTAGAAACCTTATTGAACTGCTGGCTCTGACAGGACAATTCTAAGCTAACAAAATGCTGTTATGCTGATTAGTTTTAGTGGAGTGATTTAGGTCTCCTGAAATGTAAAAAACTCTCCAGAGTGTTAGTTGACATCTTTAGATTACATGCCAGTGGTTTAGTCTGAAATACCACCTCTACAGGAACCGCCAAATCAGAACTAAATAGCACATCCTTACAACTTCTACTGAATTCTCTCGGCGAATTGTACACGATCATTACTCCATGTGGGCCTAAATATCTAAAAGAGAGTATCATTAATCTAGGGTTAGGGTATCTAACTTAGGGCAATGTGCTTTCTGCACGCATTCAGGTTTACCTTAATATTAAACAATATTGGCATGAGTATTGGCGGGCTGATCTCCCTACCAATTTGCAAGCTCACTTTCGTTCTACGTCACTGATCTTAGATTTTAAAAAATTTGGAATTTAATCATATTTAGAATTATAAGTAAATCTATTAGCGCAAATTATTAAGTGATGACAATAAAATTTTATAAAACATAAATTTTTAATTGCTAAGTAATATATTAAAAATTGAGATATTTATTCGTTTATAATTATCAAATTAGAAAGTTACTTAAAAAGATAACCCACGATTTGCAAACCAGGGGTCTTCTTTGGTACAAAATCATGGGCTGGGCGTAAGGGTCGAGGTTATGATAGTACCTCTCTAGTTTAGTAATCTGCGGGTAATTGGGTCGTGTGTCTTAATAAAAGGTATGTGGATTATGGCGAGCACCCCAGCCCCGCGAGAACTTTATTACTTCTGAAGCTGTAAAGTCCATTGGCCCTGTATTAGCAATTTCCCATTAAAGGATTATAAGACCTTGTCAAGGATTATTTTTTTGCGGTTGAAATCGCTGAGGGAATCTGGTGTCTAGACGTAAGAGTATGTTGCAGTAGTACTCACAGACGCAAACTGTGAAGTAGTTCATGTGAGGCCAGACCACAGGATACTTGCCATGCTGCTTAATGAAGCCCACTTAAAACACCAATTCGACATGGCCTTCAAGCAAATTATCAGGTTTTACTAGTTCCACCAGAATTCTCTCTCGCCCCTAACCGAGATCGGTGCGTCATGACTTATTAACTGACGTTATTGAATGACAAGTGATTTAGAGGCGAAGGTCACCCTAATTATGATCATGTTTAATTTATGCCTTGTGGGGTTACTCCTTATTTCCATAATTCGTTATTTGTATATTAATTTTAATTAATTTAAATAAAAGGATATAAAATACTCTTTAAATGTACAGATCTATTTTGCATTATAAAACTCATAGTGATTTTGAATTCAAACAATTAAATATTTTAACAAGCATTTATTGAAATGAGTCACGGTCCTCAAGATGAAAGAACTACCATGCTAAAAAGCATTCAGTCACAAAGATTAGGTAATCTTCTTCATTTTAAAATAGTTCTAAAGGCTCAAACTAAAATGACTCTTCAAACATGTCCTACATTGTTAAAAATATTGCTTATTAAATAATGGCTAAGTAGCGTAGAGCATGAACATGAACAATATACTTAGTGCCCACTTAATGCAAAATCCAAATAGATTTGGGGCTTCTCTTGAAAATAGAGGCCAATTTATGTTTTCAAGGGCAACTGAAAATGTAAACCCAGCTGCTTAATTCATGGGCAGCATGGGTAAAGAAGGGTAAAATATAAATGCAACACAAGCCTTAAATGGCCTAAGTTCTTACTAGTCTATCAAATTTTAAAAAGGAAATTAAAACTTTGAGATAAATAAGTAAGTATAATCATGTTTTAAGAGTGTATAGTTGATAAAATGAGCCAGAAGTTGAAAGAGTACTAGAGTTTATATTATGTTTGTTAAGTTTAATTCACGTTCCAGATTCTGATTTCCAAAACTTATTCATTCCAGACCCTGCTCTCCTTTAAGACTACCAATACAATGCTGATATATCAGGCGTGTTATCATCTCACTTGCTAAGTCCTTTGCTACTAGAGTACGAGTCTACAGTGAGAAACTTAGAAAGAGATCTCAAGATCAAGAATTAAGAGAGTATTTAAAAGTCAGAGGAAATATAAGCACTAGTTAGAGAGAATGAGGATCTATCTACCAGGCTTTAACTTTAAACTAGAAAGTATTTAAAGATAGTTGAAGAAACTAGAGAGAATGCGGATTTACTCGCAATGAGAACTGGCTCCCTTAAAAGTTCAGACGGTATGGGACAAACTTAAAATGAGAAGAGTCTTAATGTTGAAGAAACTAAAGGAATTGAGAAATAGAGTTCATCTCCTTACTGAGGAAAACCATGTCCTGTTTGAGTAGATCACTTTGCTCAGATCAAATATTTTAATTTCTAGATCGCACTATGACAAATACAATGAACAAATATCTAATAAGGTTTAGGAGGCAGATGCAAAAAGCTAATCTTATGATTTCCTCCACAAGGAATTTACTGAAATAGCTTCCGAAAGAGAAAATCTGATAAAAGTAAAAGATTATTTAGAGCGAAAGCTTAGTGACACTGTGCACATGCTCTCGGTAGTTGAAGAAGAAAGGAAAAATGACTAGACAGAGATGGGAAGAATGAGAGAACAGCTTCAGATATTCTAAAAGGAATACTCTTTTTACAAAGATCACAGCGAAAGATTAGAAGTAAAGTCAGGGTAGGAGGTAGAACAACTTCAAGCACAGCTCAGAGAAATGCTTGAAAGAGAGAAGAGCTGGTCAATTAAGTGTGAGGAATACGAGCGAACAAGCTATGAAGTTGACCAATTCAATAAGCAACTCCAGCTTGAAATGCAATAGTAGAAGAGAGACTTAAAATAAGTTATGGCTATCAATTAAAATATTGTTTTTATAAATATATAATTGCTATCATAAATTTGTGACTTTTTAATTTAAATAGATCATGATAAATAAAAATAATATTTTATAAAATAGCTTAATTACTTATAATTTCTTGATCCCTTAAAATGTTTTACTTTATTAAAATATGAAAATAATGATATCCTATTTGAGAATTATTAAATTTAATTATCTTAAATTATATTTTTAAATTATAAATAAATATAAATTGTATTTTTATAAATTAAAACTCAATTAAAGTTTTAAAATATTAAATTGAAGTATTTTCTATTTTCTAATCAATGATCAATTCCAGTAGTAGGCTTAGCAATTTAAAGAAAGAGAGATTTAATTCAATGAGTTGGCGAAGGAGTACAGGGACAAGCTGGAAGAATTGAAGGTTGAACGAGAGCGAGTGGCCATGAAGGAAGAATAATTCATGAGGCAAGTCACTAAGCTAGAAACTTAAAATAAGAGTGAAGCAAAGCGGCTTCAAGACAAGTATCAGCTTATGCATAACTCAAGGAGCAGAGAGAACGAAAGAGCCATCTAAGAATTAGAAACCAAGCTCACCAAAGCCCAAGATGACTTCGATGAACTCAAAAGGGAAACACGACAAAATAGAAAAGCAAAACTGGGAACTCAAGGCACAGATAGATTCCCATTCCTAAAAAGATAATAAATAGTTCTAGTAGTTCGAGAGACTTATAGATTAGTTAAAGAATGAAATTAAAGACAGAGAGCGTGATATATCCTCTCTCGAAGTAAGAGAAGGCTATGAAAAGTAAAGCCTAGTTAGAGATGTGAAGGATCTTAAAGACGAAATTAATGAACTTTCATAAACATCTTCTCAAATGAAGAAGGAACTAGAGGCTCGAAATTCAGAAAATCAAAAGTTAAGGGAAGAAAACGCTTCACTCAAGGCAAGCGTAATTCAAACTGATAAATCAAGAGATCTTATTGTCAGAGAAATCTCAAACATTAAAGAGGTAGAAGAAGATAGAATACGCTAGATTGAGCAAAAGAAATAGGGCGAAATACAAATGCTTGAAAAATTAAATGAGGGCTTAAGAGGTGATAAGAAAGAACTTTAATAGAGAATTGAAGAAATAATTACAAGGCATGAAATAATAACTTCTAAAGCAGCTGAGGATCATCATAATACAGTTTCATATTTTGAGAATTTAGTAGCTCAGTACAAGTTATAGCTTTAGAAATTCAGTTTTCCGTAAGCTTTTTAGTTTAAGTTAAACTTTGTTTTAGGGAGAGGGAGAAAGCAAACTGAGAGTGTGATGTTTGATGAAATTTTAGATTAAAGATGATTAAGTTAAAGTTTATTCATTCATCTTAAGCCATTGAGTGTTAAATTTTGTTATAAGCAGGTTTGGCCTCTGGATGTCTTTTCTTTTTAGTGAGTGGAGTTCCCAAAGTTGTGCAACCAAATAAAATCTTATAATGAATATATGAATTAGAGTAAATCACAATGGTTAATTATCTGTTAATTATCAATGACTGCTTGCATTTATTTCTCAATCTTCACCAACACTACTTCAGTCACAGCATTTATTCATAAATATATTACTTAAATTAATTTTATCTTTTTATTAAAATTAATAAATTAATTCATTCCCAATTTTAATAAAAGCATTTAAACTTTGTCAAAAATATATTTAGTAGATTTTAATTAATTCACAAGTAAAATTATTAATCCAACAAAATGCTTTATAATTCTAAAATAAATTTATTAGTGTTTATTCATGAACTGAGTTATAAATGAGAGCTCTAAATTAAGATTTACGATACATATGAATATAGATGCAACAGACGTTTATGCAGAAGTTTTATAAATTGGTTAATTATTATATATAAAATTAAGATATTTAAATTAAATTATTAATTTTTAGATATAGAATTGATAAGAATAAAATGAGCATTCTCTGTAAGAAATTAGGATAAGATTTGATTTACTTTTCTTATGGAATTTATAGGTGTTAGGCAAATCAAAAGCAATTTTGTGTAGCATCTGTGCTTGTAGTCCATGATTTTCTTTGACATATTTTTCAATAAACTTGGATGTGGATTCTTTGTGGAGAGAAAATACTTTGTTTTTAGATGCCTAAGATAAAGGTTTAAGTGTGTAAGTTGTTTACATATATAGCTGCTGAAAGTAGTTGCATGTCGACTCCCTCGTTATTCTTAGTTCCAAAGGGAGGATTCATCACCACAGTATCAAAGTAGTCTTTGTAGGTTGGGTCATTTGTAATGTTAGACAGGTCATAGTTCACTAGTTCCACTTTATAAAATATTTATCAGTAAGCTCTGCATTCTCTATATTTTCCTTGCAAACTTCAAGAGCACTTTCATCAATATCCATTGCTACTACTTTTCTAAGTAAATATAACAGACTGGATTCATTATTTACTTTGGATTGAAGTATGATGCAGCAATTGAGTACATTCCAGTTCCACAACAAAAATCTCCAATCATTTTATCTTCTATTGCATTCTCTTCGAACTATTATGTATTAAAAATGTTTATCTATTGTTACATGTAAAATTTGAAAAAGAGAGGCAGTGATATCAGGAGGAGTCATGTACTATTCCAATTTTATGTTTGGCTTCTCAAATTCCTCCACGTTGGATAAATAGCTCACGAACGACTTTAGTTTAGAAAGCTTTTCCTTGCATTTTAATATTATTTTAGGGTGGTTCTTTCTCTTGCCTGATTTTTTCATCACAGCACAATAATTATTTATCTATTAAACTACAAAGATATATAATTTTTATTTGTTTAGAATAATGAAATCTTTAAAAAAAATTGACAAAAAATTTAAATATTATGTCTCAATATTTCTTTTTTTTTAAAATCCTCTTTTTTTTCATTCTTTATATTGGACTCTCATTCAACTAGTTTTTATGATGATCTATAAGATTACTTTTATTAAATAGTTGAAATATTTTAGAAATTTGATAAATAAAAATAAACACTTACTAAATTCTTAAATTTTCTTTTTAAAGTTAATTTGATTAAATACAGATTCTCATGTTTATAAGAATAAATAATTAGAAATCAAAATAACTTTTAAACAGTTCTAAAATAGTTTAAATTATTAAATGATTATAATAAGATATTGGGTAAGAATTCTCTATACTCCTTAATTTTATATTGTATAAATGAATAATTATTTTCAGATGATTGAAATAAATATATAATTAATTATAGAGATATTATTGCCAAAGCAATCAGAAATTAATTGCGTTTATAAAAATTGGAGTGCATTTTAATTTGAATGTTGCTGCTAATAAAATCAGTATACAACCTTATAGTGCTAGCACTTTCATCAGCTGCGTTAGGGATTGTGGTGTCCTATGTTAACACTACTAATGACTTGCAGGTTGGTTCTTCTCCCAAAGCAATGGTGAACTTGCATGAAGTTCTGCTGCCTCCTTTGATAAACTTGCAGTTGTTTGTATTTCTGTTTGACTTGTGCGTGGCTCTCTACTACGTATATCACTGGCCTGTCTGGGATGGCATCTTTAATTATTATTATCAAGAAAACCCTAGTTTACTATCAGTATGAAGCACAACCTCTTGAAAGACAAGACATGAGCAGCCTCCTCCTCAGCACAGTATTCGTAGTCATGACTAAGGTAAAAAAATAAGGAATTATTACTCCTCACAAATTGCATATTGATAGTTGCTATTCATATCTGTTAATGATTTAAATAGGGTTTGGCTCTAGCCATATTAATTACAATGCAAGTCTTTTGCAGAGAAGAGATCAACAAACTACACTCTAGATTCCAGTACAAGCCAGAAGACAAGTAAGAATTCACTAGTTTTAAATTGTTTCAGAGATTCAGTCTACATTTTGAGTGAAGAAAGTTAACAGGTAGGAAACGGACTTGCAATCGACGCTGTCCTTTGCATCATGCTAATCATAAGCATCGTAGTCAATTGCACAACTTATCAGGTAGTTAAAGAGGATTTATAAACTAAAAATATTATAATAATAACAAATGAGATTAGCAAACTTAGCCTTAGTTTCCTTATTTCTTTTTGGAAGCTCAAATTGCATTCCTAAGAAACCAGTTTTAAAGTAACATCCAGTGAGAGACGACATTGTCGAAGAGATTAAGATACTCACACAGTCATGGAAACCTCTTGAGACAAATGAAAATATTTTAGGAGATTTACCTCTGGATTTGATTGGAAGCAAATTTGGATACATCCAATAGTTTTATGAAAAGGAAGCAATCATAGCCAACTCATTTAGATTTAAATTGATTTTTAAAATTTCTGACAAACATCATAGACGGGTTAAACCACTTAGGCTCTAAAGTATTTGGCAGCCTTCTAAATAATTCTCCATTCTCCAAGAAATCTTCTCATCATTATTAGAAATTGAGATAAGGTTTGAACATAAGTGATATTCCACTTGAGTTTGACTCAAGAGAGAAATGGCCCTAATGCATTCAAGGAATAAGAGACTAGTAGCTGTGCGGTTCTTGCTGGGCATTTGCTGCTTCAGGTTTTATAGGCGATAGATTTTGTATTGCTTCTCAAGGCTAGATTAAGTAAGTTCTTTCTCCTCAAAATATGGTATCCTGCAACTATGAAAACTTTGGCTGCCAAGGAGGAATGCTCATTGAATCTCTTGAATACCTTATGTTCGAAGGACTTGTCTCTGAAACTTGCCAACCTTACCTAAATTAAGACAGCTGTATTTTATATTTTAAATTAGCTACTGCAATTTGGGATGCGACGATAGAAAAAATGACTACACAAAATACTTTTGCAGAAAGGACTCCTTGACTTTTATTTTTACTATTCTAAAAAAACCTGAGGACATTTAGTCATTATTACATATTAAAGTTTGGTTTAATAATTTTTAATGATTGATTTAGGTTGAGTTGATGAGCAATGGACCAATGATGGTGGGACTGTCTGTTTATGAAGACTTCTTGAATTACAAGGAAGGAGTGTACGAATATACAACTGGAGTGCAAGTGGGAGGACATGCCATTAAGCTTTTAGGATGGGGTCACACTGAAAGTGGAGAACTCTACTGGAAACTTCAAAACTAGTGGGGAGAAGCTTGGGGTGAAAAGGGATATGTGAACATCAAGCATGGTCAATTGGGGATGGACTCAATGGTGATTTCTTGCATCCCAGAGTTAGACGAAGTGAAATGATATTTAGACAATTATTGATGTTTAAAAAGAGTTTAACTACAATTAATTTATTCAATTTCTTCCAGATTTGATAACTACTTGACCTTCATAGTAGGGTTGTGTATTAATATCCTCTTCTTCATCCTCATATCTCTGATTAATGCTGATAGGGCCCTCACTGCTTATTTGAATTTTGTTATGATTAGGGATTTCTTGACCTCCTTGCATAACCGAACCCTCTCAAAAACATATATAAAGTCTTTGTTGTCCAACGACAGAGCCAATATACCAAGCATTCCTATCTTGGCCACTATAATTTATAAATATTTCTTTTGCTGTTGCTTTCTGCGAAAGACCATCCTTAAACATATTGAGGGTGGTCTCTCTAGCAGTGCTTACCCCTTGTTTGAGGATGACCTGCTGCCATATAGGGAGACACTTATATAATTGACTTAGCATACTCGGCCAGGTAAGGCTCAGGTGGCTGTAACTATCTATCATAAACAACCTGCCAGTCAACATCACTAAAATACTCATGAGCTTTTAATTCTTCTGCTCCATGCTTTGATCCAAGTCTCTTAACAGGATTTTTATTCAGTAACTTAAAACAAATAATCTTTCTCAGTAGATCTTAACAGTAAGGCGAAATGTGTTCTGGTAACTCAAGATCATTAATTAAATTGTTTCATCTTCAATATTGATGAGATCATTGTTCATTATGTTTTGGAAAAGAACTTAAAATAAAGTATCTTCTTTGTCATCTGCGTAGTATGGAGGCATACCAGTTAGCATTTCATAGAATACTACTCCAAGTAGATACCAATCAACAGCCTTTCCGTGACCTGCCTTCTTTATCATTTCTGGAGCTAAGTAGGCATAAGATCCACAGAAAGATTTTGCTCCTCCGTTTTAGGATGCCACTCCCTCCTTTGATAAACCGAAATATGCAAAATTATAATTATTAAATCAGTCAAAAGAGCATGCCCAGTTTCATCAAGAACAACATTATCTGGCTTCAAATCTCTGAATATAATATCTCGCTCATGTAATGCTTCTAGAGCAAGAAGTATCTCTACTATGTAGAATTTAGCCTTTTCCTCAGAGAAAGCTTTCTCAATTTCAAGATATTGGGAAAGGTCTCCTCCTGGACAGTAGTCACAAATTAGGAACAGCTTGTCTTAGGTCTGGAATGCATACCTTAATCTGACGATAAATGGATGATGCATCACTGACATTACATTTCTCTCAGTCAATGCATATTTTATCAGATTTTATTACTTAATTTTTGACTTGGAGAGTAAAACAAAACATAATTCTATTAAAATTTATATAAAGAAATAAGTTTTACCTTCATTGCAAATAACTTCTTGTTAGAAATTTTCTCAACTAAGTAAACTTCCCCAAAAGATCCAGTTCCAAGCAACTAATGAGCAATGAACTACTCAGGGCCAATTTACTTCTCCTTGATTTTAGATTCTTCATTTTTTAAGAGAAGCTTTTAAGACTAGTTATTGGAAGTTTTCTTGTTATTTAAATTGACTCTGCTTTGACTTTTGTGGAGAACTGCTTGGCTCTGTGAAGTCATCATTTATTCTTGGTATTTGATTTGCTTGAAGTCTACCTCTTGAATCTCTTCCTAGAGGGGTGAATATCCTTATTGATTCTCTTGGATTCTCCTGACTGGTTCTCTCTAATTTGAATTCTTAAGCAAAGAAACTTCTTGCATTAAGCTGAGTTGATTTTGAGTTTGCTCCTACCCTAAGATGTTTGCAACATTATGATGACTTTTGTTGCCTTTTAATTAGGCTAGTTTAGGCCCAGGATTCTTAGGGCTGGCTACAGGTGACTATTGACTGATTATAGTATTGGTATCGTATTTTAGTTGTTTTTAGATAGAGTTTTCAGCAGAAGAAGGATTGAATGATATTACGTTGTATTCATCAGTTTAGTTTGTTGTGTAGATGTTTTAGTTCTTAGCTGGAGCCATGTTGGCTCTTGAGGATTGATCTTGATGTATTAAGTTAACTGAAGATGTGCTTTCAAAAAGTAAGTCATCAGAGTCATGCTCTCCTCTTGGCTAGAAGCAAGGCATTTGATTCCTCATTTGTACGTTTAAGTGATCGAACATAACCTTGATATCTTTATTGTTGATTTGGCTGACTTCTATTGTCTTTAAATTTTATACTTCTTTGTGCTTTTTATTTAAGATGTTAAAGTTTACGCGAGAGTTTTTAACAGTGGTATCTTGTTAAGTTGCATCAGGCTGTCTTTCTAAGCTTTGAGGTTTAGTTTGTTTGGGTGGTTGTTTCTTGAGGAGAATATTTTGAACAGAGATAAGGGGAGAAAGCTCAGCTGGAGTATATCCATTCTTGTTTTTAATAGAGAGACTTTCTTGTGAGAAGGGAAGGAGGAGGGTAATTAAATCCTAGTTTTGGGGAGAAGTGCAGAATCTGCTTAAAATATGGAGAGGCGTATTGCCATCTTGTCTTGATCTGATACTTGCTTTTGCTCCAGCTAGTAGTAATCTCTCAATGACTGCTCTATGTTATTGAGTGCATGCAATGTGGAGGGCTGTTCTTCCATTTGTAGTTAGACTATCAACATCTGCTCCTAGTTTCCGTATCAAGTGCTCTACGACCTAATCAAGGCCTTCATGAGCTGCATATTCTTACCCGCAATATAAGAAAGTCAGTAGGAGTGTCAAATTTAAATTAAGAAATTATCGTCAAATATAAACAATTTTAATGATGAATGCCTCGCAGAAATAAACTCTCAGCTCTGTTGCCAGCCACAGGAATCTTTCCTCACCCAGTGCCTAGCACCAACTCAGTCAAGCTATCCATTCTAGGAAAATGACCCAGACTCCTTCTAATATTCAGAGATTTGTGCAAGCAAATCCTTCTCAAAAGTATCTAGAAAGCATCCATAATGTTTTAGAGCCAAGTTCTAACATTCTGGCCAATAATCAGCAAACTACTCTATCTAACAGATCCAAGAACATTAATTTGTCTCCAGTCCACTAATTTGACAATCAATTAAAGGTTAACGACAAGCAAGTGCTTCATCAAAAACATTCAGCAGCTAATTAAAGTTCAGCACTAAGGATGAAAGGACTCAGAGATAGCTAAAACAGCCTAAATTTGAGAATCACAGCAAACGTTGCCAATACCCCTCAAACCAATTTAGTAGATCAACAATCAATAGTTAATCAGCAACAACAATTTTTGAATCCAACCAATCCTTCTTAATATCAAAGCTAAAGAAATTAATTTATTTTGTATTTAGGGTAAGGTCAAACAAGGTGCTCATAATAGCCTTCTCAAGGAAAAAGATCAACAAAGAGAGCAGCCAGATCAAGAGACTCTAATGGATCTGCAAACGATTAAGTAATTTAATCTAGCAACAAGACTGGAACTGTTGCTCAATCGATTCACTCAAGTAAAATTTGTGCTAATTTATGAATTATTAGGTTCCCATTTTACTTTGAATAGTATTACCAATTCTGGTGCTAAATCTCCTTTCTACTCGCCTAAAAGTAATTACTTATAAAGCTAATTGATATAGACACAACATTGGCAAACAACACACTTCTAGGCTCGTCCATTAAGTAGCCATAAAGACCAGTTACATCTCTAGAAGCAAGTAGTCACCAAACTTATCCTTTGAATGGCTATACTTGCAACTAAGCAGAGTTATATAACCCGAACTCATAGTTTGAATAGATCTAAGCATATAAAGAGGACTTAATCTTACATTGATTAGCTTTTTTATATTGTTGAGAGGCTCCTTGAAGATTAATTAATAAATGAGTTTAGGGGTATTTATCTTATAGTTATGATGATTTTATAGAATTTGTAAGAGTCTACGATGCTAACATTCTCCCCATCAAGCAACAATTTCAACAGAAATAACACTCCATCAAATAGCAATTACCCTACAAACAAGAGAAACGTAAATAATTAGGCGTAAACAGTAAGCATTTTATTATAAGTTTTAAATTTGATAATAAGACAACAACACTCAAAACCCATAAATATTAGAAAGTGAAAATAAGTTTGGTATAATTAATTTCTTTTTATATTACTTTGAATTTCATTAATAAGTTACTTAATTTATTATATATATTTAATTAATTTAAAATATATTTAACATATTTAATTTAATTAAAGTATTTAATTCAATTAAATACATAATAACAAATTCTTTGAAAGTGCCACCGCGCACTATACTCTCGCATTTGGAAGTTGCTTTGCAGATGAGAAGAAAGTTAGGAGTTCAGCTGTTCCTATCGCACTTCTAAGTTTAGAGATGTGCACATCAGTTATTTGATTGATCTCAAACTCTTCATCACTAAGCGCACTTCAGTTGGGAGTAGGCGCGAGATTATCCATAGATAGTTCCTTATCTCAAGTTCTCCGTAGACTGTAGCAAATATCTATCGTTGATGGCATAACGTACAAAACTGTGAATCGAGTGAAGCGCGTTATAGAATTCACTCAATGCCATTTTATTATAATAATTGAAATATATTTTACACTGCTCAGGTGTTAGAGGGATAGCGTGAAGTTTGTATGTGCTGAGAACTGTGTTCACACACAACACCTTCGTGAAGAAGAGTTTGTACAAGAAGCACGATAACAAGAAGTTTACGAGTTAGAAGTAATTGAATACAAGTGCGGTTACTTGCAGGAATCAGCGAAGAGTCAGGCTTAGAAGCTTATGTCTTCATCCTCGGCTCTATAAAGCGAGAGCAGTATGTTGCGTTCCTTAAGAAGCTAGAGAGAAGATCACAGAACGGTGAGATGTTCTACTCGTACAACCTCACGTAACAACGAAAGGAAGCGAAGAGGAATACGCTGATTGAACATCACTCCTGTTTTTAAGTTCATACCGCCAGAGTTCATGGCATTGAGTTTTACTGCTGGAACTTAGTAAAGGGACACTATAAGAAGCTGCTGCTCTATCACTGATGCATGATTAAGCTATCGATACAGAGGAATTTAATAGTGAGTGTTTGTAAGAGATGGGTAAGAGAGAAGAAGTGTGCGAGATAAGGTAAGATGAATATTTAGGAAAGTATTTAAGCTTAACTTAATGACTTTAGGCTTTGCTTATCTGGGAAGAAGGATTCTTAAGAGGTCCTTTCTCTCATTCTGTTGGGCCAGATGGACACGTTAGCTTCCTCATCTTCGAATGACTGCCGGCTCATCTATGTGCATCTCGTCGTCCCTAGGTTTGTTAGTGATAGACGCTTGCTCACCTCGATGCTTGTTTTTGCTTCCGTGCTTGAATACCTTGCTCTCTCCTTCATTAAGTAGATGGAGTCAGGTTTCTCTAGACAGTTAAACTCTAAACTTACTAGAGAAGTAGGGATTCTTCTGAAGCTGCTCAAACCATCGTCGCTAATAACTATTCTTGCTTCTTTGGGTCGTCGTTCTCCTTACTTAGAATCTCTTCCTGTGTGCATGTTCAATGATCTCTTTGAGGTACCTGCACGTACAGTACAAGGACGCAAAGAAGAACTTCGTTTGGCAACTTGTTGAGAAGTGTTCCTTGTTAGGATGGATAGCAACCTCCGGATCTCCATCGCATGTGATAAATATTAGTGATGAGATCTTCAGGATAGTTTGGGAATCTCATCATGTTGACATGATTGTTTTTGGAGCTTTCCCTTATAGCAAGAATTGCTTGAGGAACGAGATCTTTGCCATACATTGTCGGAAGGAAAAACAACTAAGATTATTGTTACTCCATACGAAGAGCTTCTTTACTTGCTGAAGTGAGGTACTAGTAGAGGTCTTCCTTGTCGGAAACGTGTTGATCACTCTGCGCTTCCATCTAATGTTAACATTCAATTTCCACCATCTTGCTCGAGTACTCGTTGTTCTATTTGAGAATCAAAGTTATTATTATTGATTCAGATCTCAACTAAGTCTTCTATTTTAATAGTCAGAGATCCTATAGATGACAAGCTGAAATGATAGAAGCTAAGAATAAGCGAATCAGGTGCAAGTTGGGAAGATGGAGCTCCTTTTTATATGTGGTCGCATTAAATTAAATACTAATTATACTTAAAACTTAATTAATATTATAAAGTTGCTGCAACTTAATTCGTAGCAGTTCAATCGCGTTGCAATGAAATTAGTAGCAGCTATTTTAGCTTTCGTGACGTTCGACATTACTAACATGTTGCAACGGAATTAGTAGCACTACTAACTGCGTTTGAACTTAATGTCGTATGCAACTCAGCAGATAAAGATATATGGAGTAGTGTATAATAAATAAGAAGATGAAGAACATATAACTGACATTTTTGCACTCTGATGTTCTCGTGAGTGTCAGTGCACAACAACATACATAATAATAAGTGGCGGTCTTCATTTAAAATTTGAATTTCATGCAACCACCTAGCTAAGAGACAAGTAAACCTTAGCAAACACAAGCTAACTAATGTTCGGAACAGCACCAAAAAGATGCTGTGATGCACTAAGTGAAGTGGAGAGCTCTGAACTGAGCTCGAGCAAGAGATACTCTGTCTTTAAATTGTCCAAGCCAAGAGTTGAGAAGGTCGTGGGCGTTTAAACACGACCTGATTGCTCCTCTGTTGTGCAGAGTCAATGAGGAGAAGAATCTTTTTGAATGCGAGTAAGTGGTCAACGACAGTTGAATATCTCAGAGCCTCAAGCGGCACATCAAGGATGTCCACTCAGACAAACCTAAGATTTATATGAAGCATTAGAAACGGTCGCTATCTTGCTCAACTTGTGAGCAGCATTCTCTCACTCTGCTTTCCTCAAGAAACATGGAGAAGAAGCACATGGTTGCACCTTGTTGAGGATAGAAATTTTTTAAGAGTGGTGCCAGCTTAAGAGGCAAGCACGAATACTTGACAAGGGTTCAACTAGAGGAGCAGAGGAGAAGAAGAGGAGATTGAGTTATGAATAGAAGCCTTATGTATGGTGTGCAAAGTAAAGTTTTCAGCTAGCTCAAAGCAAGACTCATGCTTGAGAATTGTAACTTTGGAGAGTGTGTTCAAAATTACCTCCTCCTTGCTGATGCAGCGAAGAGACACTATCATACAAGAAGAGTATGCTTACAAGATCTTCCCTTACGAATACCTTGTAAAGAAGGTAGAGAGAGGTCTTGATTTCGCGAACGAACTGACAGTGTTGAGAGAGATCGGAAGAGCACCTTGAAGTACGTTTTTCATCTTGCTGGTGTTCTTATGATCATGATACATCGCCATTCGCCTCCTAATGGGAGATCACTAAGAGAAAATTTCTTAGCAGAAGCGCAACAAGTAATAGTTACTGCTAATTCTCACTGACTCGTAGAGGAGTGATGGAGTTGCATAGTTGGGGATTTTCGTGCACAGAGATCTAAGCTAAGAACATCATGATAAAACTTTGAAAGTAGAAGCAACTGTCATACGACTTCACAAGTTGTAAGAAAGAATACATTGAGGAGCATCGGTCAAAGGAACTGCAGGCTACTTCCCATAGAGACGGACTTGCTAAACGGTTCAGTGCAGTGGACATTTGTCAAAATGTTTGCAATCTTAACTTGAATGATATTTAGATCCAGAGGAATACTACTAGTGTGAAGTGAAGATGATGCAATATAATTCGCACAAGACATTGTAAAATAGACCAAGGTATCAAAACCTTTGAAAAAGTTTAGTAAAGCAAGTAATATCAAGCAACCTATAAACCTAACACTCATTATTTGGAGATAGAGGAAGGCACTAAAAGGTTAAAATTTAGAGAATAATGAGACAGACCTCAAGGTACCTTCCTGAAGGACTTAGATGCCTGTTTAGGGTTAAATAGAGATTTATAAGATATTATAAGAAATTATTATACCATTTTTTCCACTTTCTTATATTTAGTGGGGTTTTGGGGTTTTGACTCTCTAGACTCAATCAATTACAAGCAAGCAAAGTTAAGGGTATGGAGTACAGAGCTATACTTCTCTTGGTTTCTCAGAGAATGGGTCTTAAAAGCCAAACCTTTAGTTCTAGAACTAAAATTAATTGATGAGCAAAGGTGCTTAACCAAAGCCAATTAATTCCCACAATTTATAAGTTCCGCAGGAAAGTTTCAAAAGCACATTTGTGAACTTTAGATAGTCAATGAAAGAAGATGTTCATGCCAGAGCGCCTAAAGTTAACTCCATTAAGAAGTCACCAAAGATATCGCCAAGTAAATATAGTATAGTTGCTTATTTTTGTAGGGAAACTGCTAAATGCCACGCTTAGCAGAAAGTAACAAGCCTTGCTACAAATTGGGGACCAAAGAATTGGAATACTGGAAAGTGACAAAGTCATTTACCAAAACTACATGAACAATTATCAAAACTCAATTGAGGAAGTAAGTGAGATGGAGGAAAGTAGGAGAAACTCAATCTCTCCTATTAAGAAAGTAGACAACAGATCTACAGATATATAGAGCAGAGAATATAAGCAAAGTGTCAATAATCTAAGAAACTCAAGCTCATAACAGAGATTTTAACAAATGGGTGATCAATACGACAAGGTTATTTTAAGTGAGTAGAAGAACATTAAATCACCAAAGGATGTAATTTTCACAAACTCTTTAAATGGCAGCAACTCAATTATTGCTCAGTCTCTTCAAAATATGAATTATAGAAATACAGTGGTCTCTGCAACTACTAGAGATACAGTCACCAGCACTAGTTATCCCAAAACTGGAGGGAAATTGTCCTAAAAATTCAGCAATAAAATTTCAATGGAGTAATAATTTTGGCAGGCTGCTGAAAACGGAAATATTAAAAAATAAATTTTACTAAGATTAAATATTATAGAGTTGACTAATCTGGTAAATTAAGGGGTTAATGTTAACTGTCAAAACTTGAAAGATGATGGATGGGCAGCTATTCACTATGCAGATTATGAATTAAAACATGGATTATACTCAGAAATATAGGAATAAGAAATTATATTTACAAGAATTATATCATTTATCGATAGTAATGAAGTCATCTTCTGGAGTTGGATCTCAGTCGCAGAGTAATATGGCGCCTACAACTTATAAGTTTGGAGATCAACAGATTCCTCCAGAGCAAATATTCATTTCGCGCAAACACATCTATGCTACTGTGTATTCACGAGCTACACTTCCTTGGCATGTAATTGTTTTAATGTGCTCATCGTGCCAACAAGATAAGTGCAGTACTTCAGAGATTTGACAGAATTAGAGACGCTTGAGCTTTTTGTTTGCGCGAAAGAAGTAGCAAATAAACTTAAAGATCTCTTCAAAGTCACAAGTTTCAGTTTCCTAATTCAAGACGGAGGGAATGCAGGACAAACAGTTCAGCATGTTCACCTACTAATTTAGTTTTTACATTTGATTCCAAGAGAAGATAATAATAGCAGCCAGAATCAGTTGCGCTTAAGTTAAGGTGGAGAAAGGTACCCAAGCGATTTAGCCGCAGAAGCAGAATACTTGAGGCAGTACTTTGATAAAAGAGATGACATGGCACAGTTCTAATAAAACTCGTATATGTGAGATGAACTCATGCACATAAACATAATATAAAGACTTCAAATGAGTCACATGTGTCATATTATATCGCAAATGTATAGGAACTGTAAATTATCATACTCTTATACAAACACTACTCAAGCCAATCTCTTCTCATTCATTAAACTTTTAAAATCAAATTATTGCTAAAAAAATATTATTTAGAAAAGCTTCGCTTACATTTAAGAACTATCAATACTGTTAGTCTAGTATTACATTAAATTATCTTAATGTTAAAACTATCTTTAAATTCCTCACTCGCTTAAGAGAAAATATACAGCATACCTTTATTGAAAGATGTTCTTAATTATAAATAGAATTTTATAAGCATATAAAGGGTCTATAAATTAAATTTTTAATTAATAAACTCTAAAGAAAATTTGAAATTATGATCTGCAGATTTTAATAATTTGGAGTCTTCCTCATCATTAGTACTCTAAAACTTATCTAGATGTTTATGTTAAACTAAATATATTAAGAAAACAGTAATTATTGTTTAATCTTTACTTTCTCAAATTTATAATTTAACTTTTACTATTTACCTGTTTTTTTTATCAATATCAGTACATATTTAATTTATTCTCACACATAATTATTTGAATTAAATTATTAATTTAAATGGGATAAAAACTCCATTAAAATCAATTTGGTTTAGATAGTTTTAACAGTTCTCTGGATCTACCCTTTTTTAATTTTAAATTTACATTAATTCTGATTTGATTTTAAGGCCTTTTATAATTATGAAAATTAAGGAGAAGGAATCGATGATATCCCTCGGTTAATAGAATTTTATCTTAATTATAATGAACTAATTCATAACCTTATATTAAACTCTGGACTCCTTCATTTAAGAGTCCTCGTAGAAATTAAAATAAATATAATTTGTATAATCGTAGTCCTAAGTCAGTTAAAAGAAAGTAAACTTTCTGAGGTAGCTAATAAAGTGTTAGGGAACATTTGGGAGATTATGGTTTGGCAGGAGATTCTATATAATAGGGTTTTATTTCTATTTATAAGTAAGCTGTGTTAGCATGATGCTGAGCTCAAAAAATTGCGCACGAGCATGAGATCTTTCCTCCATCCTCATCGACCTCAGGCTCACAGCAGCCATTTGTGCACTTGAATTTATGGCGTTAAAACTCTTTTATTTAACACAATTCTCCCCCTAACACTTCATCCTTGAACATCACTTCATATAAATTTAATGTCAAAGTCATAACTATTTTTAACTTTCTTTGAATTATCCTTCTTTTTCCTAGTGATTGGAGAATTAGAACCTCCACTGATACCTAAAATATAAATAATTAAGCTCTCTTTGACTTAGTGTTAACTGAGATCGTTGAAATTGAGCCAGTACTCTTAAAGTCAGCTAATAGAAGCTGCTATGAGTTACTGTGAGTGTGGTGTCCTCCAGAAAGGCCTGCCTTACTACTATTTTTACTGCTTTTAGTTTTAGAATTTTTAGATCGCTTACTCTGCTTAGAAGCATTAGCAGATAAAGCTCTACCGTCTAAAAATAAACCTATCTTGGCTTTTGGACTCAACTTAAAGAAAGACTGGTCTGAGAGGGGAATCCTCGGAGGTAGCATTATTGATGCCAGTGAGATAGTCCATGACTGTGGCATATCTGGTGTTATTAGTAGATTATTGGATTTGGGATCCGCTCATAGTGCTTTTGGAGCACGAGAGGCCAAAGTTATTATTTGATTTTTGCTAACTTGTTATAACTGTACAGTTTAGGTACTCAATGTTGAAGGATTTGTCATTGCCTACAGAGTTAAAATCAGGGACAGTCATTACTCCTCCCAAGCTATTAGATCTCTACTCATCTTTCCTGTTTAAAATTACTAAGTTATCAAGGATATGGATTTAAGAGTCGTTTAAGTTTAATTCCTCTTGGCAAATGTATTCATACTTATCTAAGTTACCCAAAATTTCATCTTCCTCATTCATATAACATTTATTCTAGAAATCAGCCATTTTGAGCTCCTCTCTGCTTGACTTATGATGGAGGGAGTGAGTCGTTGCATCGTACTCATCGTCTATTCCAGCAAATAAAAATATAATAGAGAACACTGAATCCGACAGTGATCGAGGTAGCAAATTTATTGATTAGCTAATCTGAGGATTTTGCCTTAACCAGGGGATGGCTGTCGAAAGCATCATATTTATGGCTTTATTTTGACAACCTCTCTGAATCTTAGTTATGAATATGGATTTTGCTTGGAGAAACTGTAGCTTCCTCCTGCTAAACAACAAATATAATCTGAAAATAAGTTATATTTATGATTTATAAAAATTATTAGTTAGGGGCTCTTACATTATGGTAGATGAATCCAAGAATCGCCTTTATCATATTCCCGACTTTTCTAACAAAAAATATCTTGTGTAGTTTATTTTTTTAATTATTTATTTTTCATTTACAGAATATCACTTAATTGAAAGATGAAAAATAAAAAACTACTCTTGCTTGCTTCTTTTGCATCATAGAATTTAGCTCTTCCTAAATAACAAAATATTATTAAATTATCTTTAATTAGAAACTCTTGGATTTGAATAGACTGAACCCAATTAAATTTAATTAAAAGCATAAAAGATTACTAGATAATTTTCTGCTATAATAAGATAAGCTGATGAGTGCAAGTAGCTTCATCTGCATCAGATAAAATAGGGGAGTGAACTTGATCATCATCTTCGTCGAGTTCAAGGAGCATGCGCTGATGAAGTGTTACTTGAGTACCAGAGTTGATAGAAGACGTTTTGGTTCCACTGCTCTTTACTAGAAACTAATTTAGGATCTGTCTTTTGTCATAAGTGCGAGACTAGTCCACTTGCTTTTCGTAGTGGTTGTACTCATTCACTAAACAATAAGATTAAGCCATTACAACTATGAGGGATTGACTTTCAAAAGAATTCACTATCTTTTTTAAAGCTTTTGCATGTTAAGCAGTTAGTTTCTCTTCATTTATATGCTATTTCTCAACAAACAAATCCTCTGACGTTGAGTATCTATAATTTTATTTTATTTTATGTTAGTATAGAATAGAAGCAGGAAATATCAAGCAATGCGAGACTTACAGTCTGAAAGATCTAGGAAATTGGTTGCTTCTGGTTCGTTTGTGTCGTCTCCCGAGATCCAATCTGTAAGTTTCTGGTAGTTTTGGGACTAGATGGAGTGTTTTGAGTTTTATGGAGTGAGTTTAAAATTAGAGGAGGTGATATCCATGTTAGTGGCTGTGTTGAATATTAAAAGTTTGAATCACAAATCACAAATCTCAATATTAAATTATTTATTTCGCTCTCGCCACTCACTCAAACCACCATCATAATATGAAAAGAATTTGAGAATAATTTGTGTAAAATTAATTTCTTTATTATAGGATGAATACGAAAGGATGATAGTCGGTTGGTAGAAATACGAAATAAATTAAATCGAAATTTAATCTAGATAGTTCAATTTCTAATTCGGCCTGCACTGATAGAGCGTCTTAATTTAAATAGCTTCCCTATCAGATTTTAATTAATAATTTTCTTCTGATTGAAACTATTATAGATTAATGTACTGATTCCTTAAAATTTGTTTATTGTGGATTGGTTGAGAATGAGGCGTACCAATCTTTAAAACTACACACTAATATAAAGACCAGTTCAGTTAAAATGACATTTTAAACATTCGAAGACATCTTAAGATCATCGGAGCATGAGATAAGGAATCATAAATAAGGAATAAGAGGACAGTAAAAATATATGTTCGTCAAAGACTTCAACAAAAGGAACCAATTCTTCTATTAAATGGATGAACCAATCTCGGTGGGATCACTGTTTTAGAATGAGATAGACTTGAAGAAAGAGATCAGGAAGTAGACTTCGTGAATTTCTTTTACATCAAGGCTGATGCAATGTAGACTTTTAAGATCCCCGCAAAGTGCATCTCTGAGAGAGAAATGAGAAATGTAGTCCAAGTGGCAGGAGGAGTGCGGGTGATTAAAGGAAGGGACGACCGCATTCTCAATGCGCTAATTCCAAAAAGAGAGTCGAGTGGCCCCACGTGGCTGAGCACGGACTCTTTCGGAGAGAAACAGGAAAGCAAAGCTAAACTGGATTCACTGGCCAAGATTAAGTCAGGAGAAACCAGATCTTTCAGCGATCTGTATTAGTAAAGCATGGATGACGACTTAATTGTTTCCAGATTGCCTCGAGAGCAGAGGGTTCTCGAAATTCATATCTAAGAGCATAAAAAGGCTCGCTTGCTAGAGTATGAAAAGCGCAGTGTACTTTATCAATTGTAGTTGTACATTGAGACCCGATACCACTGCTTCAAGAAAGTAAAAGATAGTGAGCCAAGAGTGAGTGAAGGGTACTTGGCGGAGAAAAACCTAATTGAGGGGTTGGAAGGGCTTCAAAAAGAGATTTTTGCTCTGTTGGACAGAAAGAAATGCTTTCTTTGGATGCATAGAGACTCAAATGTGGGCAAATCAACTCTGGTGGGATACATCGAAGAGATATTAATGTGCGAGAAGCTCCTGGACGCATCTTCACAATTAATTGTGGATCAGTAGGTCGAAGAGGTCTCGCCCTCAATAGTGACGATGAAAGAGATCAACATTCCTCACTTCCTGGGCAAATGAAATTTGTCAAAGATGAAACTACTTTTGGTGGTATGAGGTCAGATACAAGGGCTGCAGGATTATCGTTTCCTCGAACAACGATTGCCAGTAGTTTCTCAAGGGGGAACACCTCAAGTCCTTCAAGAACAGATCCTTATTTTTGAAGATGATCAGAGATGGTAGGAAGGCTGCTTTCCACTGAGCATACAGCTAGATAACTTCTTAGAGGACAGGCTCATTAAAGACAAGCTTCTTTTTCAAAAGGCTGACGATAAGACGGAAGCATTCAGAGAAGACTACACTCAAAATGCCAAATTGCAGGAACGAAGCTACTTGGAATGATCGCATTAAAGCTGACTTCGTATTTAGATATACCTGAATTCTTTCATCTTATTAAGTCCTTGCTTCATTGAATTCTGCTATTTGAGCACCCTAAATTTTTATTTAAATTAATCAAATAATTTTTGTTAAAAAATTTTAAAAATTCTTTTTTCTTTTTTTTTTAAATGAGAGTTGGAGTAGTTTGGATGGGCACGCCTTAATATAAACTAATCCACCAATCCACTAATCAAGCATATTTAAAATAAAATAATTATTCTGATCTAAAATGGCATATTTAAAGGCCAAAAGATCAATTAGATTCTGTTGCTTTAAATTAAACAAGGTTTCAAACAGTAGTATTTTGGAAGGCATCGTATTAGGAATTTTATTCATTTATTTCGTATTTCTCCCAAACCCGATGATCACCCTTTGTTTTCTTTAAAATATTATTCTTGCAGTAAAGGGAATTATTCAAAATAACTATATGATCCTCCGATTCAGTTTCATTTTCACTCTAAGGCTGGATGTAGTCCCATATCAGTATTAATACCCAGTTTTCAACATCAACCCCATCGCAAAAATTTTGAGGCAGACCACTATTCTCTCCTTTTGAAATTGTTTGCAGATGAAAAGTTAGGGGGTGTTCCTCATCGACTTCTATTTTCAAGTGTGAATCAATTATTTGTTGATCCTCAAACTCTTCCCCATAGCGCACTTCATTGAGTAGCGCGCGAAGATTTCCATGTAGTTTCCCTTACTCAAGACTCTCGAACTGAGCAAACTCTATCTTTAAAAGGGAAAACGTAAAAAACTGTAAATCGAGTGAAGCGCTTTATAGCTTCCAAGCCTTTTTATTAAAATAACTGAAATATTTTTACGAATAGTGCTCAGGTGTGAGACATAGCGTGAAGTTTTTTGGGCTACGAAGCGTGTTCACAAAAAACCCTTGGAAGAAGATTGGGGTACAAGAAGACGTAACTAGAATTTTCGATAAAAAGTAAATATAATAAAGTGCTCTTGCAGGAACAGCGAAGATCAGGTTTTGAAGCTTTTTCCTTTCCCCCCTGCTCTATAAAGCGAGAGCAGTATTTTTGGCTTTCCCTTAAGAAGCTCAGAGAAAATAAGCGGTGAATCTTTCTACTCTTTGAAAACCCTCGGTACACAAGACAAGGAAGGAAGAAAACCCCCTGGGAAACATCACTCCTGTTTTAATTTTCCCATATCGCCGGAAAGTTAAAACGGCATTGAGTTTTATGGAACAAAAGTTAAGGGAACTAAAAGAAGCTGCTGCTCTATATTTGAGCATGATTAAGCTATCATCAGAGGATTTAAAAGTGTTTGTAAGAGAGTGGGAAGAGAAGACAAATTATGTGCGAGTAAGGTAGAGTGAATTTTTGGAAAAAAGTATTTAAGTTTAACTTAATGACTTAAGTATTTTTTGTTTATCTAAAGGGGATTCTTAAGGGTTTCCCTTTCTCTCTTCTGTTGGGCCGATGGACCTTTAGTTCCCTTTCCTATGTGATTTCGTGGGTCCCTAATTTTGTTATGATAAAACGCTTGCTCCCCCTCGATGCTTTTTAATTTTTTCTTCCCCCCGGGCTCTGTCCTTCTCCTTTCTTCCTTCATTAAAAAAATGCCGTCCAGGTTTTCCCACACAAAAAACTCTAAAAACTTACTAGAAAATGGGGGATACTTTAAAGCTGCTCAACATTCGTCGCTGATAACTTTTCCTTGCTTCTTTGGGTCGTTTCTCTACTTAGAATCTTTTGTGTGTTTCAATGATCTCTTTGGGGTATTGCATGTCAGTAGGGACCCAAAGAAAAACCTTCTTTCTGGAACTTGTTTGAAAATTTTTCCCTTTTTAGGGGAATAGGCAACCCTCCGGATCCCATCGCATTGTCATAAAAATTATGACTGAGACTAGGATATTTTGGGTCTCCATCTTTGAATCGTTTGTTTTGAAGCTTTTTCTCTAGAGCAAGAAATTGTTGGAAACGAGATCTTTGTTCCATAATTGTCGGAAAGGAGCAAACACTAAGTTTTTGTTACTCCACATGAGGCTTTTACCTTGCTAAGTAAAGGTACCTGTAAGGTTTCCTTTAACCTTTGCAACTCTTCCCGCTTCCACTCTTAAATCGCTAACATTCAAGTTTTCCCCCCTTGCTCGAGTACTCGTTGTTTATTTTAAAAAAATAATTTTAAATTGACTAATAAACAAGTAATTTACTATTTTTTTTAAACCCAAAATGAAACTGAAATAGATAGAGCTAAAAAATAAGCAATCGGTGCAATTTGAAGTGGAGCCCCTTTTTATGTGGTGGCTCCTTATTTTAAATACTAATTATCTTAAAACTTAATTGGGGCATACTAAATTTTCTGAAATTTAATTAGTAGCATTAAATCGCGTTGAAAATGAAATTGTGCAGCTATTTTTTAAGTTTGGGAAATCGACATTATAAAGGTTTGCCAGGGGAATTAGTACATACAAAACGGTTTTGAATTAATTGAGCAAAATCAAGCAAAATAAAGAAAAAATATGGAGCTATCAAATAAATAAAAAAAAAATGAAAAAAATAAAAAATTTTTGCATTGATGTTTGTAAAGTCTTGCACTAGGAAAACATAAAAATAAAAAAAAGTTTTATTTTTTAAAATTTAAATTTTAAAGATGGAACCAAACCTAGCTAAGAAAAAGAAAAAACCTTAGAAAACACAAGCAAACAATTTTCGGAAAGAAAAAAAGATCTGTGGCAAAATGCGGAGAGCTTCAAACTTGAGCTCGAAAGGATCTTGTGAAATTTTCGCCAAGAGTTTGAGAAGGTCGGGGGGGTTTAAATTATCGCCCCCTGAGCTCCTCTTGTTGCTGTCCAGAGATCATGAGGAGAAGAAATTTTTTGATTGGAGAATGTAAACCCGTCGATATCCTCAGAGCCTCAAGGGGAATCAAGGAACCCCACTCAGAAAACCTAAGATCATATAAGTTAAATGTGGAGGGTCGCTTCCTTGTCAAATTGTGGCAGACATTCTTCACTCTGCTTTCCTCAGAAAAACATGGAGAAGAAACACATGGCTGAGTTCGTAATTGGGATCCCTTTTAAAAAAGTGCCACTAAAAAGGCAAAAACATACCTTGAAAGGTTAAAATAAAGAGGAAGAAGAGGAAAGAAGAGGAAAATTGATCTGAATCAGAAGCCTTAGTGTTGGTGTCAGTAAAGTTTCGCTAGCTCAAAGCAAGCTCCATGCTTGAAGGGTAACTTTGGGGGAATGTGTTCAAAATTCCTCCCCTTTCTGAAGCGAAGCGAGAGACACCAAACAAGAAGAGTAGCTTACAAGATCTTCCCTTTCGAACACCTTGTAAAGAAGGAAAGAGAGAGGGCTTGATTCCGAAAAGAAATGACAGGGGTTGAAGGGAAAGGGGGGAAAAAACTTAAAATCGTTTTCACTTGTGGTGTTCTTATCATCATGCTTAATCGCCTTCGCCTTCCTAAATGGGAGATCAAAAAAGAATTTCTCAGCCGGGCCAACAAGTATAGTTACTGCTATTCTCACTGACCCCGTTTTGAGGAGGGGTAGATTGTGAGTTGGGGTTTAAAGAGATTCAAACCAGAGAAAATCAAAGATAAAATTTGAAACCAGTCAGAGATGAAAACTTAACAAGGTGTAAAAAGGAAAAAAAGAGGAAGCATCGGGGCAAAATGAGGATTCCAAGAAAAAATTGGAACGGTTCAGTGCAGTGGGAAAATTTTTTTATGGCAAACTCTTGAAAAGCGATATAAAAAGGAAACTAAAAAGGTTTAAAATGAAATATGCAATATAATTTGAACAAAATTGAAAATAGCAAGATATCAAACTTTGAAAAAAATTTTTAAAAAAAAGTAATAAACAAACAAAATATGAACCTAAAAACATTTTTTTTGAGATAGAGGAACATTAAAGGTATAAAATTAAGAAAAGAGACAGACGTCAAGGTCACCTTCCTAGAGCTTTAGATTGCCCGTTTAGGGTAAAATTTTAGCATGATTTTAAGTATTTTTTAAAGAAATTAATTATACAACATTTTCACTTTCTATCAATTATGAGGTTTTGTAAGTACGAATGTTTTGCGCATCACGATTAAATTTATTAGCAGAAATGATTTCCCCTCAATCGTCGAAAATTTAAATTTTTGTTCTTTTTAGAAAATGAATTGTAATTTCAGGAACTAAGCAACTTTTCTTGGGGTTCTGTCAAAAAAAATCCCCGCTTTCAACTTGGATATATTTTTAGGCTCCTGCTAATTTAGAGTTTAGCCAACTAAATCCAGGGCCTTGAATTATTTAGCACATAACAAAAAAAGGAATAATTATCATTGTATTTATATATCTAATTTCTGATTTTCAACTAAGGTAAATTGACATTAATTTTTTATTTTAAATTTTAAAATCCTCTAATTTTTATTTTTAATTTAAATTTTTTGGATTTTTTGACCTTTAAAATTTTGTTTAGGCCCCCTTTTTTTGGGTTTTTTCAAATTAATTTAGTTTTAAGTTTTCCCTTTTTTTTAAAAAAATTTTATAAAAAATTTTTCCTCAAAATAAAAAAATTAAAAATTTTAAATTAATTACAACTAATTCTATAAGTTAAAGTAAAGTATAATTTTAGGAATGTAAATAATAATTAATTTCTTAAAACAGCACTTATCGTACTGAATTAAAGAATCAGTTATCATCCTATGTAAAGATTCTATATGTTAAATTAGCTCAATAACATATTTAATATCTTAATTTTAGAGATAAAAAGATTGTTGCTCATTATGAATGTGGTGTGTTTTACTTTCATATTTAATCGATATTTGTTAAATAGATATAGTTGCATCAAATTTTATTACTAGAGAATCCAATAAAAAGATTTCTAGAAATGTATTATCTAACTTCAGTTTCGTTTTAGTCATCTTCATAATAATTTTTGTCAAGAATTTATATTCAAAATTTTTTTCTTTAGTTGTCATTTTAAAGCTTTTAAAAAAATTTTATAAATTGCAAGATAAGCTGGAATATGTTTTATGCGAATTTTAAAATAAAGGAGAGTTAAAAAAATTTAAGGAAAAGCTTCTGAGCTTGTGTCGAGAGTGTCAGAGCGAATTATAATACAAAAATTATAAAGATAATTAAATAGAGAAAGCTAGCATTTCTAGTGTGTTTGGATCAAAATATAAGGAGATGGATAGTAGAACCATATTAAAATATTTATTAATTCAGATTTATAAGATTTTTTATTTTCTCATTTTAATATGAGCTTTCCTATATTGAGATTGTACTTTTCTACGGAAACTGAAATAAGATATTGTATTTATAAAAAAAACTTCGATTATTAATTAACTACTTCAATAGAATGAGAATGGTTAAGTGCGGCATAGTTTTGTATCATTGAGTATAAATATTACAATTATATTTAAATTCAAAATATTTATAAATAGATTGGAGATCTCTATTGTATGGAGAAAATTTAGTAAATATTAATTAATTATAGTTAAATTCATTAGTAATTGATTTAAATTTTAAATTTTTAACTTTCTGATACTAAGGAATAGCAAGTGGTGAAGATTAAGATAGGTATTAGGTTTTTCCAATCTGAGTATCTTACTATTGTAATTTTAGTATTTGATAGTCAAAATTAATGAAATTTCATTTACGCAAGAGTTAAAATCTCCCCAGTTCCTTTAGATAGTTCTGGATCACTTTAGCTGAAAATCTGACTTTTTGCTTAGTTTTAAAATTAAATAGATAAAATAGAGTGGAGCAAAAATCAAGGCTCGCTCGCTTTAATTAGACTGATCTGGCTAAAATAATGACCAGCAATTTCATGTATTTTTAGCAAGATAAATTAAGTAGGACATTGCCAAATGCAAGTTAGGATCGCTGATTTGTAAAGTCTTTGCTTATGATTTCGACTTTGAACTCTGTTCAACGAATTCAAACTTGATTGTCTAGAGTCAACTTTTCATACTAATAGGGGGATAATTTTTTAAATTTTAAAATTTTAATTAAATTTTAAACTTTTTTTCAAACAAAGATTAAATGGAAAATTTAGCGGAAAAAAATGTTTTTGCTTCTAGCTCTCTACTTGCCTAGCCATCATTGCGCAACTTCATTCAAGATGTCAACTCCTACCTTTTTTTAGAGGGGCCCCTCAATTATAGAGAAAAGCCAGAGAAAAAGAAACCCGTTCAATTTCATCTGAGCAACACCTGTTGGCTATCTTCCTCCTAGTTTTGAAGACTACAGTCATAATATCGTCTTGAGCTCACATTTCCAGAGGTCGCAGAGTAAGCATCTAAGTTCAACCTAAGCAAAGCAACTACTTCGAAATGATGAACAAGTCAAGCAAGGTAGGAGGCACTATGACTGCAGTCATTGAGAGGAAGAAGAATATTAGTAGAAAAAAAGCAGATAAATTTTCAAGCCTGTATTAAAATTATTCACTTCCACAATTTAATTCGATCACGCCTATAAGCACCCGAGTTTGCAGACACGTTTTTAGTCGTCATTCTCAACAGAAACTGAATAGCTGGGAGAGCCCTGGGAGTACCTGCGTTTAAGAGCCTAAACTTTAATCGCTTGGCTTTTTCAAGTACCTCGAAACATGAAAAACTCATTGCCTTTTAAAATCTTCTTGTGCAAGGTCTTTTTCACTGCAAAAGGGTCTTCAGAGTCTTAAAGATGAATTTTTCAAAGAGAGACACATTTAATGATCCATCTATGATCTAGCTGCTCGCTATCTTGTCATGCTGAGGGAACAAAGAAGCTCAGAGAGAACTACTCTACTTGTTCTCATCTTACGTATTGAGAGAAGCATTTAAAGCCCCGCTCACCCAAAAACTTGCCCCAAAACTTGAGCTGCTCGAAATTTTTGAGTTTTTTCCCTTTAATTTTTCTTTACCTTGATTCCTTTTTTTTTTAAATAAATTAATTTTTAATCCTTTTTGGTTTGAAAAAAAAAATAACAGGAAAAAGTGGGGGAACTTTTGCCTTAAAACTGTTTTTGCTTCTTAGTTTTTGAAATGCACTTTTAAATCAAGCCAAAATCTGCTTTTCTTGCTTCAGCTCCTCGAGATCAAGTTTGATCTTCTTTGCGTTCTTGTCATAGATGCCAAGCTTCTCAATCAAAACCACAAAACCCCATAATTTAATAGATTTAGAGATGTTTTTTTTTTAAATTTGAAAAAAGAGATTAACTGGTAGGGGAGCATTATATACCCCTAAATTAAATAGTTATTAGTAGGAATTCTATCTATTAGATTATAACTGTGCAAAACTAGTTAGTATATTAGCGCAAGTAGAACGCATTTTAAAATTGATTACTCCTCAACAGAGCAAATGTGCAAATGTGTAAACCATCAACTTACTTTGATCTGCTTATTGATGTGTACCGTCCATCTCCTCTCACTGTATTTCCATCGTCACACATGACGATTCAATCTACACAAATGTCTTTGAATTCATACTCGCTGTGACTATGCTCTGCCGGTTAGTTGTCTGAGCCCTAAGTGGTTCCATTGGTCAGGCCATAATACTCCTAAGGGAGAGGAGTAGAAATTTAACTGGTGATCTACGACCGTTCATCAATGTTACTGAACTCATCCTTACAAAGTCCTATTTTTAAGCTCATGCTTTCACTGATACACCGCCCCCCATCACCAGTTAAATTTCTACTCCTCTCCCTTGGGAGTATTATGGCCTGACCAATGGAACCACTTAGGGCTCAGACAACTAACCGGCAGAGCATAGTCACAGCGAGTATGAATTCAAAGACATTTGTGTAGATTGAATCGTCATGTGTGACGATGGAAATACAGTGAGAGGAGATGGACGGTACACATCAATAAGCAGATCAAAGTAAGTTGATGGTTTACACATTTGCACATTTGCTCTGTTGAGGAGTAATCAATTTTAAAATGCGTTCTACTTGCGCTAATATACTAACTAGTTTTGCACAGTTATAATCTAATAGATAGAATTCCTACTAATAACTATTTAATTTAGGGGTATATAATCATGAAAATTTGGACTCAATAAAGTTAATAAAAGAATAAATTTAAGATGTCATCCTTGAACTAGTTTGTTTATCTAATTGTAAATTTAATACAGAGTAGGATAATCCTCGAAAGGATGAGTTAGCCTTTTGAGAAAGTCTCTCTAATCCTAATTTAGTGATCTCAACTTAAGTTCCTGCATTATCGCTGATTGCACTTCTTCTTGGTTAGCTGCCACTCGATGCAATGGCTTGCTCATAAAACAAGAAGCCACTATCAAGCATACTGAATACACATCTTGAAATTTGTCACCATGGAAAACAAGTTTTCGGTCCTTGTCGAGGAGCCACACATGCCGAGGGATACCTCCGTCAACAGATACATGATCAGAAATGCACGCATATTAGAACGAACCGAGAAACACCTCGGGCGTATAACCTTTGAGTATCCGGACAGTCTGTGGCGTGTTGAAGCGGTGAGTAATGTTCTCGTTGTGCAGAACCTGGATACTCCGGACTAGAGCCTTCAACACATTAACTAAGTCACCCTGGCTTGGCTTGATTTCCAGGAACGCAGCAAGTGTGAGGTTGAAGGATCTCCTCATGAGTATAAAGTTTGACGAGCACAAGTAAGCATACTCTATCTCGTCACTGCAGCGCGCCCGCCGATCTTCCAAGTAATCCAAGAATTTGAAGTCCCTCCAGAGGTTCAGAATTTCGGAAGTCCTCTCGCTGAAGGATGTTGCCAGCACTATTTGGATTTCTGGAGTGTCACTAAAGCTCCTCTCCTGATCTGAAAACTCTAATTTTCCTCTCCAGTGGAGCCGCTGTAGGAGAAGCGAGATCTCCTCTTTGAATGAGAAAGGCATTTTGAGATTCTCTATTTCTTACAGCAGCCTCTAGTTAGGAGAATCTGAGACTTGACTATTGGCCTATAAGTAGTTGATTCTCTCCGCGTGCGATATAATTTTGCTTCTTTACTTCGAAGCCTTCAGCTTGAGCTTATTTGAGATCAGAGGCCTCACTTGATTAGGCTTCACCGATATTTTATTCAGCTCTATGAGGAGAGCTCTCTCGAGGCAACAGCTAGTTGGATATCTATAACTTATGAGAGATGGAAGATAACCTTACAAGTGGACTGTAACCTGCATCGAAAAGCTACTTTATCGAATGGCTGGTCAGATGCAGCTTGAGCGCTTTTCGATTATTAAGCCGCAACTCTTGCTTATTGCATACTAAGCACCTGTAATACCCATTCTACTTAAGCTAAGTGTGGGCCCCCTTTTAGTTCTGAAGTGAACTTGCTAATGCCTCTTGAGCTCTGCAGGCTTGAAAATTTTAGTGCAGAATTAGCATGATTGAAGGACTTGAGGGCTGCTTCGCCCTGCTTTAGATCGTCGCGTTCTTCTCATATGCCAAAGTTCTAGCCACTTTTCGAAGCCATCGTCGCCCTTCCTTCTTATTTGAGGAATATTTTTCCCAGCGGCGCTAGAGAGCTGCTCAGCATCCTCACTGGACGAAGCCAATGGACTTAACTCTCGCTTGCGCCTGCAAGATAGCTGCTTTAGAGCCTGTGAGGTAAGTTTCGTGCTCATATTTAATATGAAGCTTATTAAATATTAAATTCCACATACATAAACTTATGTATAGCAATTAATAGCGAAGCAGGCAGGAGCTTTCTGCCTCGGGTAGTAGAGCACCTTAGGATCACTTCAAAAATCTTGAACTGGCCTCGGGCTGACCAGGGCTGACCATGGGCTGACCAGGGCTGACCTCGGGCTGACCAGGGCTGACCTTGGGCTGCCCCTTGGGCTGACCTGGGTTTTGACCTGGGCTAAACCATGGGCTGGCCTGGGGCCCTGACCAGGGCTGCCCCTTCGGGGTGACCAAAGGGCTAAACCTTGGGCTGACCAGGGCTGACCATGAGCTGGCCGATATCCACCAACTCAAATAGGTACTATTAGTTTTCCCATACATAAACTTATGTCTGTGGTGATCAATTAAGCTCTCTATCAATTAGCAGCCACTTCTATTCCTAATACATAAGTGGAAATCTCCACTTATGTACGGCATTTAATTAACTTATAGGGGTTCATGCTAATAATTAAAACTCTAGAGACCTTAAAGTGGCACGAGATGAACTCAAGCATGAGGCAGCAGCACAGCGTGAACCAGACGCAGCTCATCCACTCCAAGCAGCTCGAGGGAAAGTTCAGCTCCAAGGCTGATCTGTACAGCTATCTCAAGTACTCGTGTAAGGACTTGCGCAGCTTATTAAATTGTAGAAGGCTAAAACTTGCCGTCATAGAAGAAGACTTGCCTGAGGTTCTTGAGAGATGTCCTCTCTGGCCAGAAAAAACCTCATTAAAGGGCTGATCTCGTGGGCTTTAATGTTCCCTTTTTTCCCCGAGCTTTGTGGGCGTTTTGGGTTTTGGGGGCCCAAGGGGGCCTTGGGCTATCTTAACTACTATCCTGAGACTGGTGATTTACCTGAGCGCAAATTCTTCTATTCAGTGCTCTCTACACTCCGTGGCGAATACCTTTTTCGGCTTGTCAGATCTTAGCAGCTGGCACGCTCATCCAGCCAGATTGAGGAGGAAAAACTGGAAAACGATAGAGATAAGCTAGGATATGCTCAAGAGCTTGGAGGCTCTTCCTTACTTTTCCAGTATGCGCTAATCTATGTAATGAACTTAATAGAGAAGAAGGGAAGAGCGCTCTCGCATCTCAAAGTCAAAGCAGTAGGGAGATAGCAGCAGAAGAAACGAAAGCGCTTCGAAATGGGATTCTCCTATGAGGATTATAGAGGAGAGCAGACGAACCTAGCTAGCAGCAATCAGATGTCAAGCTTCCAAGGAGATCACGACATGTCGATCATGAGATCACCTCCTGCAAAGAGACAGCTGACTTGAGCGAAACATTTGCTTATAAATAAACTTTATCAACTTTAACTCTTTAAATATATCACTCACTCTCGATGAGCATCCTCATCTTCTCTATCGTTCGTTGAACTGTCTTCTTGCCGTCTTCCTGTCTTATGTTTTCAATCGCGCCAGAGACAATGCTGATATGTTGCTTATCATTGGCTTAGAAGTTTATCTGAACCAAGCTTGTCTTGTAGGTTCTTTTCACTCTCGAGAAGACCTCCTCGATGGGGTTGTAAGGTGAGGAATAGGGAGCGTTGAAGAGGAGCTTGATACCGAGCCCTTCGCAGCATTCCCCTACTCTCTTGGAATGATGAGCTCTCAGGTTATCCAGAAATATTACCAGGGAGTTGTGAGGAGCTTTTTCTCTTATCGCTCTCAAGCAGGTTAGGATGTCCTCAATCAAAATAGCTTTCTCTCTGATCTCATAGTGCTCTAGTCCCCTCTCAGCGCTTATGACCACCACTGCAGCTAGGGTCTTCACCTTGATCCCTTCTTTGAGCAGGGTTTGGTTTGTGTATTTGCTTGGCCCCTGACAAAAGTCGAACTTAGTAAGGTTTGAATATGGTCTCGTCCAATTTCATGACAGTGTCCCCCTGGGCGAGGTGCTGCATCAATTATTGGTATGCATAAACTTATGTCTAGCGAATTTTGCAGAGCCGGCTCATTGGAATACGGTAGCCTGAGCGGGTGACCTTGTATGTTATCCCATGGCTGAGATACACCTTTCTCAACTAACTAGTGCCTAATCTGCTATCAGGGTATTATCTGTGGGAAGAGTTAGCACCTTTGAACTAGCGAGAGGTGCTTCTACTAATCAAGAGTCTGATCGCTCAATAGGTAGCACAGATGCTCAAATGTGAGAATAGAGACAGGATGGACATTTTTCCAAGACTTCACATCTCGTCTCCCATTAACTCGGCAGACCTCAAATATCGTAGATTAGCTAATGCCAGTAACCTGATTGATCTCCCGGTAAGTCATGTAGGTTCACGACTCGGCATGAGGATTTGGATTTCTGAATCTCAAGAATCTGATTAGTTAACTTATGTCGCTTTTCAGGTCAACTTATGTATGGGATTATTTAATCATCACTCACGGGCTTAATTAATTAATTTCTTACCTTTATTGAGTCCAAATTTTCATGAATGCTCCCCTACCAGTTAATCTCTTTTTTCAAATTTAAAAAAAAAACATCTCTAAATCTATTAAATTATGGGGTTTTGTGGTTTTGATTGAGAAGCTTGGCATCTATGACAAGAACGCAAAGAAGATCAAACTTGATCTCGAGGAGCTGAAGCAGAGAGAAGCAGAGTTTAGAGACTTGCACTTGTAAAGTCCAGCGAGCGTTATCAGAAACTTGAAGTCAAGCAAGCTGAACGTACAGCTAAACTTTGAAGAAGCAAAGCTCTCGCCACTTAGTTCCTCGTTGACTTCGATTTTTCAGTGAAAGTCCAAGACAGCGCAGCTGTAAGTAAAGTTGAGAGTTGATTTGAAAGTAGAGTAAGAGGAGAGTCAAGGTAAAGAGCAAAATGTCAAAGTGAAACAGCTCTACAGAACTTTCGAGCAGCTCAAGATTGAACTGGCAGAGTTCTTGGGTGAGCAGGGCATGAAGATGCGTGATCTCTCAATACGTAAGAGTGAGAACAAGTAGCAGTAGTTCTCTCTGAGCTTCATTGCTTGCCTCAGTCATGACAAGATAGCGAGCAGCTAGATCATAGATGGATCATTAAATGTGTCTCTCTTTGAGAACTTCATCTTTAAGACTCTGAAGAGCCTTTGCAGTGACAAGAGTCTCTTGCACAAGAAGATAGTTATACTTATGGACAATGCAGCCATTCATCGCTTCTCAGAGGTACTTGAAACAGCCAAGCGATTCAAAGTTGTAGTGCTCTTCAACGCAGGGTACTCACCATGGCTCAATCCTCAGCTATTGCCGAGATTCTGTTGAGAATGACTGACTGCAAGCGATGTCTGCAAACTCTGGGTGCTTATAGTGCGTGATCGAATTCAATTGTGGAAGTGAATAATTTTAATACAGGCTTGAAAATATTATCTGCTTATTTTTACAGTAGGCTAATATTCTTCTTCCTCTCAATGACTGCAGTCATAGTGCCTCCTACCTTGCTTGACTTGTTCATCATTTCGAAGTAGTTGCTTTGCTTAGGTTGAACTTAGATGCTTACTCTGCGACCTCTGGAAATGTGAGCTCAAGACGATATTATGACTGTAGTCTTCAAAACTAGGAGGAAGATAGCCAACAGGTGTTGCTCAGATGAAACTTGAACGGGTTTCTTTTTCTCTGGCTTTTCTCTATAATTGAGAGGCCCCTCTAAATGAAAGGTAGGAGTTGACATCTTGAATGAAGTTGCGCAATGATGGCTAGGCAAGTAGAGAGCTCAGAAGCATATTGAAATCATTGTGCTTTCTTGCTCAAGAGGGTCAAGTTGCATGTTCCCACATCCATTTAAGTTTGAAATATTAAAGTTTATTAACTTAGATTAACCCCTCACAACAATCGATCACGCACTATTAGTATGAAAAGTTGACTCTAGACAATCAAGTTTGAATTCGTGTGAACAGAGTTCAAAGTCGAAATTATAAGCAAAGACTTTACAAATCAGCGATCCTAACTTGCATTTGGCAATGTCCTACTTAATTTATCTTGCTAAAAATACATGAAATTGCTGGTCATTATTTTAGCCAGATCAGTCTAATTAAAGCGAGCGAGCCTTGATTTTTGCTCCACTCTATTTTATCTATTTAATTTTAAAACTAAGCAAAAAGTCAGATTTTCAGCTAAAGTGATCCAGAACTATCTAAAGGAACTGGGGAGATTTTAACTCTTGCGTAAATGAAATTTCATTAATTTTGACTATCAAATACTAAAATTAAATATTATTTCACATTAAATAAATATTTACTCCATGTCAATGTTTTATTTTAGTTGAGGTAGGCTAATATTAATTATAATTTAATATCACTTTTCTTCTCTTCTTCTCCAGTATCAATTCCATCCTTGTTTTGATTTCTTGATGTTGAGTTTCTTTTCTATTTTTGGTTTTTAGCACCTCTATAATATTTTCTCTTTTCTCTACTTTCGTTGTGAAAATCATTTTATTCAGTTTCTTAAGGTGCTGAGTTAACTTGATTTTCCTTATTCTAGAATCCTTACTAAATAACCATTCCAATTTATTAATGATAATGATAAAATATTATTTTATAATTTGTTACTAGTAATTTTCACTTCTATTTTAATCATTCTTTATGCAAATTATAACAATTATATTTATTTAAAACTTGCGCTATCAGGCTTTTCATTTGCCTTTAGTATTTTGATTGATTGCTAATTGGATAAATATTAGTTTTCATCCTCAGTTTTATTGTTTCTATAAAATGGATTGTTTGGGAATCTTTCTATTAGAGATTTTGATATTTACTGAATATAATTTGATTCTCCAATTTGCTTGCTTTAACCCATTTTTACACTCACTTGCATCTGGCGTGGTTCTTTGACTTACTGCATTAAGTTTTGATTTAGTCTATTTGTTTTCTGATCCTCAAGTTCATGGAATTATTATTTATTTAGATTTGCCTTTTAAAATTTTATTTTCCGTTAAATAATCTACAGCTGTCGTCATTTCTTGCTTACGGAAACTACCACAGTTGTAAACCGAGTTTTATTTAAGGTGGAATTTATTTGAAAATCCGAAATTAATTAAAATCAAACCGTTAACAAATATGTTACACATGATGAAATCAGAAATTAACTTTGGAACATTGGAACATTTTTTAGAATTAGAGGCTAATCGGTTATTAAACATAAAAATAGGTGTACTGATCTACTAAACAGCTGATTCACTTTCAAATGGCTACTCAGCCGTACAATTAAGAGCTTCAATAATGGCATAGCCGGCAGTAGTTGGCGTACCGGGTATCCATCCTGGTCAGTGCCGGGAACCCCACCGGTGACAGCAGGGAGTGTGTGTTTGAGAGCATGTGTTTAGGGAGAAAACATTTTATATATTGGTAAAGCAACAGTAAAAGTAAGATATGGTTGATGAATGTAACCTGTGGGGTCTAAATTCCTTACTACTGAGGGTACCCGGCACTGACCAGGATGGATACCCGGTACGCCAACTACTGCCGGCTATGCCATTATTGAAGCTCTTAATTGTACGGCTGAGTAGCCATTTGAAAGTGAATCAGCTGTTTAGTAGATCAGTACACCTATTTTTATGTTTAATAACCGATTAGCCTCTAATTCTAAAAAATGTTCCAATGTTCCAAAGTTAATTTCTGATTTCATCATGTGTAACATATTTGTTAACGGTTTGATTTTAATTAATTTCGGATTTTCAAATAAATTCCACCTTAAATAAAACTCGGTTTACAACTGTGGTAGTTTCCGTAAGCAAGAAATGACGACAGCTGTAGATTATTTAACGGAAAATAAAATTTTAAAAGGCAAATCTAAATAAATCATAATTAAAGTTATGTTATCTATTATTTAAAAAAATCATCATTCGATTGATTCATCATAAAATTTTAAGAATTTTTATCCTTGTAATTTTTGCGAGAGTACTCAATCCAGAGTTAAAAGCGACACAAGCTTAGTAGAAACTGATATTAAAGATTGAGAAGAATGGGCACATCATATCTCGCTTCTGAGAGGGGATGTGGAAATGAATAAAGAAGAAACTCATACTATTTTTTTATTATCTATCGAACAAGCTGCAGATAAGGTTGTATTTGAGCGATTTCAACTGACACTAAATTGCAACTATCCATTTATTATTTTAATCGATAACTGGCTTTAATTAAATTTTCATTTATAACACAAACAATAGCAGTAAGAGCAGTTATAGAAAGCAACAGTAACGGTAGCAGTAATAAACATATTTTTGTGAAAAGAACAATTAATAAATGATTGCTCTGATAGACACAGTTCACTCATATTTAATATTCAGAGAGTGAGCGAATTGACCTTAATAAGCAGGCAGCGATTAGTGGAAAAAATAATTTAATTTTCCAAACTACAATCCCATCTCTTCTCAGAGAGGCTGTGCATCAAGCTCAGCAAAGAAAGCACGGTGTATCAAGAATTCATGGAAGGTAGCGCTCCCTAGTGGGAGATATTATTGAACTCTAGTAAAGCACCACAGTGATAAGTGGTTGAGGGCCCTGGTTAAGGCTAGATAATATCACACTCCTCATCTCACCAAGGCTGATTGATTGTTCTACAGTTTCCACTTGCGGAAAGCAAACGTCCCTTCCTCATTATGTAACCCTAACCATTTTATAGCGGGTCCAAGATCATGCAAACAATTCAAGATTACACTCTCTCGGAACCAACAACGCTTTTAATGGGAAGCAGCAATCAGTAATCCTAGAATAGAGCTATAGAGCTTCCAGTACTACGACCCTGAATTTGGTAAAATACCAGCCAGTAGTGATCCTCCGGACAGCCTGCAGGGATCCTAGTTCCTCTCTTGGGGAGCGGCTTTACAATCAAGCAGAGCATAGTCCCTGGAGTACCAAGACAGATTTGCCGATGAGCTCCAGTGAAGATGAAGAATTTTTGCCAAGAAATCAGCGAGCATGACTCTCAGACTAACTCGCAGGCATCAGGTTTCCATCAAAGCCCGATAATGCTTTCGCCTTCCAAAGTATAAGCGGTGATGCAGCGACACCTTTACAGCCTTGCCCTCTACCAGAGAGAACCTCTCCAAGCCTCGGAGGAAATTTTTGCCTCCAATGCCCAGTCTCCGGTCAGCATCAGTGCGCTCCACGGCCACAAAGATTTGAGTAGAGTCAAATGATGGGACTCTTTCTTCTAGCTTTCCTCTCTCGACTAGAGAGTTCACCAAGACATCCAGAGAGACTAAACTTTTAGGGGAAGACCTCTTGCTCAACTTGATCAGCCGCGCAGCGCGAAGGTAAAATCAATCTATGCCGAGTGAGCTAGGAGCAGCCGCTTCAAGCCCTTCCCGCCGGAGAGAAACAAGACAAATTTGCTTGCAACTTTTCCCGGTGAAGTACTCATATAGTAGTGCCAGCTGCTTGATGGAAAGAACTTTAGAGGCTGTTTGATCGCCTTCTCGAGGGACTAGCTCCCATTAAGGTGAGCTGATGCGCCAGGCTGAACCCCGTCATCAGTATCTCGTAAAGGTCTGACTGGAAAAAATTTATTTGGATTAAAAACCCCAAAATATGATAAAAAAATGAAAATAAGTTGTTAATTAATTTCTTTATTAATACTTATAATCATGCTAAAAAAACTAAAAATAAAATTTCAAATTTTCTAGTTTCATTTTTGACTCTAAGGTATGGTGTATCACCCTTATCATAGAAAAGAAAAATAAACTCCATCCAAAAATGTTGAGAGTCCCAAGCGCGCACATACTCTCGCATTTGAAAGTTGCTTTGCAGTGGAAAAGTTAGGATTTGCAGCTGTTCCTCATCGCACTTCTAATTTTTCAAGATGTGCACTCAATTATTTGATTGATCCTCAAACCCTTCGCCACTAAGGCACTTCGTTTGGAGTGCCCCCGCGAAGATCTTCCCTAATGCCACAAAGATCTCTCCGAGACTGTAGCAACATCTATCGTTTTAATGGCATAACGTACAAAATTGTGAAAACGAGTGAAGCGCCTTATAGGGGTTCCAAGCCATTTTTTTTTAATAATCTGAAATATATTTACGATGCTGCTCAGGTGTGGAGGGATGCGTGAAAATTTGTATGTGCTGACTAAGCTGTGTTTTACACACAACACCTTTTATGAAGAAGGTTGGGAAAAAAGCACGATAAAAATAGAATTTACGGTAGAAAGTAAATATAAATACAAAAGGGGTTACTTGCAGGGAAACAGCGAAAACCCAGGCTTAGAAGTTATGTCCCTTTATCTCGCTTATCAGCGAGAGCAGTTTTTTGCGTTTTTTTAAAAGCTCAGAGAGAAAAAATCACAGACGGGGGAGTCGTTCTACTCGTTGACAAACCCCAGCACACAAGACAAAGGAAGCGAAGAAGGCAACGCTGAGTTAAAAATCACTCCTGTTTTTAATGTTCCATACTCGCCGAGTTCAACGCATTTTAGTTTTACTGGAATTTTGTTAAGGGACACAAAAAGAAGCTGCTGCTCTTCACTTGATGCATGATTAAGCTATGATACAGAGGATTTAAAAATGAGTAGTTTTAAGAGAGTGGGGAAAAGAAAGACAAAGTTTGTGCGAGATAAAGGGAGAGGAATATTTAGGAAAAATATTTAAGCTTAACTTTAAGACTTGATTTTCTTTTTGGGAAGAAGGGATTCTTAAAGGTTCCTTTCTCTCTTTGTTGGGCCAGAGGGGGCCCAGCTTCCCATCTTCGAACCCCCCCCATCTATGTGCATCTCGTCGTCCCCAAGTTTGTATGTGATAGACGCTTGCTCACCTCGATGCTTGTATTTTGCTTCCGTGCTTGATACCTTTG
>JAJKFJ010020698.1:0-73831 GCA_027382625.1 Tetmemena sp. SeJ-2015 | reverse complement strand
AAATTTTTTAAAATTTGGGGTTAAAGAGCGCCAACCAAAAGAAATTTCTAACTGGGCGCGGGAAAAAAATAAGGGGGTGCAACCCCTAGTGATTCGGATCCCCGCGTGAGCTCTAAAAGATGGTAAAAATTTGAGGTTTTAAATTTTTTGTTTCAAAAAACCCCTTTTTTGAATTTAATCTCTTGTTTAAATTTAAATCTTTTCGTAATTTTGGAAATTTTCAAATTTTAAAAAATTTTATTTTTAATTTGTTTGGTTTGGGGTTTATATATATATTATTGGACTAATTAGAATTTTTTTTAAATTTTTAATTTAAATTAAAAAAAATGGAAAAAAAAAAAATTTAAAATTTTTAAATTAAATGTGATATAAAACAATTTTTTTATAAAAAAATTATTATAATAATTTGTTTCACATATAATCATCTTAAATTACATAATTATTACAACCCTATTAATGATAAACCAAATAATTTAACTTTTGATGAGAAACTTTGACTAAATAGCGACTAAGAAGTTTGAGCATAGATATGGCTCGTTGATCTAAAATCAGTCATTCAACCTTAACTCTACGACTAAGCATTTCTACATTCCATTTTACTTTATGAGGAGGTTTATTTATGCAGGCACACTTGTTGTGCTATCGGAGTATGGTGCTTATCAATTATACTTGAGTATTTTCTTCACAGCTCTTCTTCTCAGCTGGTTAATAATAGTAAGGCCTTTTGAAAACTTGAGAACCAACTTCCTAGTCATATTCAATCGATTAATAATCAGAATTTATTTTTTAGAAAGGGAAAAGTTTTTTCCCCCTTTTTATTATGAATTTTAATAAAATTTCATTATTTTAAGTTCGAATCCTTAAAAAAAAGAGGCTAAGGTTAGGATGGTGAGTATGAACTAGGGTGAAAAAAAAAGAGATAAGAAAGATTAAGAATACAAATTAAATGATTCTTTAAAAAATTTTTTCAGTAAAAATTAAGCTTGCACTAATAAAAGGAGAAATTTTGTCTTTTAAAATAAATATATAAAAAAAATTACACTTTTAAAGCCTGGTAATATCTGATATTAAGTTTCTCATTTTTCCTCTTTATTTTTAACTGAAAACTTTGAAGGCTCCTTTATCATCCATGGGGCAGATTTAGGATCTTGAATTAGTATAATTTTGAATAATTGTTCTATTTTAGCATAAACGAACTTCCACTCTAAAGGAAGGATGAGCCTTCCGTTCGCCCTTATTAGTTTAAATTTAATTTGTAAATGAAACTACGATACTACTAGCCTTCTTGCTATCTACTTACTTTATAAGCAAAGATGGTAAGACCAACCAATAAAGACTTAAAATGAGTTTTGTGCTCATTCTGATAATATCCTTTTGCGTTGTGGTTAACATTCTAATTATGGGTTACAATCTTGTTATCAGAAGCAAGGAATTCTATTTTAAGCTAAAGAAAGAGTGTTTATCTTTAAGGAAAAAGTGGATAGATAGGAAAGAGAGAAGAAACACGCAACTAGCATTCACAGATCTTCTCTTTTTATTATTTATCAGTCAACTAATAGGAAATTTGAAATCAACCAAAGAGAAAATGATCTTGATGCTTTCTCTCATATTTAAATTAATACTGCTCAGATTATGAGGTCTGAATTTGAGAGTCTTGAGACACAGCAGAATGATAATGCAACTCTTGGAGACGTCAACATAGCTTTTTAATTTTAGTAGTGCGACAAAACAGAAAGCACTTGGTTTAGTCAAGCAAATTATATTTTAAGGGTGAATTAGCAGCCCTAAAGATTATAGTAAAACACTTAGTATTCAACTGAGAATAGTCTTAGAAATTAAACTCTATCTACTGAAGGACAAAACTCAAATATTATCCAAACTTCTCATGGAAATCTTTTCCCAAATAAGAGTTAAATTAATTCATTAACAACTGGAAATAAGTATGTGCCTTCAAAATTCAAGAAAAACAAGCCAAATTTTAATCTCTAAGAAGCCTTTAGCTAAAATAGCAAGTAGTTTCCTTCCACTCTTCAACCAATAAAGTTTAAGCCTTTATTTATGTAAGAATTTTTGGTGGGTTTGAGTTTATTTGAAGTTGATAAGTCCTCAATTATGTCAAAAGGTTCTAGCCCAAGCTTAAGTATTCATCAATCCTCTTTCTCAAAAAGTCCTAAGATAGCTTCGGTTTTGAAAAGCAATAAGTCTACAATCAATATAAATACTTCAACAGTGAATTCTAACTCAAACATAAAATGTGAAAAATTTTAAACTGTTATGTTTACTCAGATGCTTTTGATTATAAGTATAATCAAGCATCAGCTAATTACAAGGAAAGAGTGTCCTAAAAACATTAAAAGAGGAAAATCGTTTATGAAGCAAATACAGATAGTTAGTAAAATTTACCGCATCAGTATCCGACTATCTAAGTGGAAACTCTTTCAACTTACTTAAGTTAAGGAGACTCAAACTCATTATATTATTGAAGTTTAATTCGATCTGGATATTAATTCCTGATCTTGAAAAGAAAAAGAAATTAAGAATACGAAAGAATACCCTCTTATTTATTAAAAATTCAATATATTTTTGCTTGCATTTTAGTTTTTAATATTAAATGTCATTCGAGATTCCGCTCATTTATTTACTTTTTATATTAAAATTTCATAGGTTTATGAGGAAAATTTATTTTAGCACCTTTTTTATAATCACTTTCATTGTCTTTATTTTCTTTTAATGTATGCTTCTCAGACCCGAAGATCTTGCGAAAAGCTAAGGTAAAATTTGAATTTTCTTAAAATATTTTAGCTGATGAATATTATTGTCACAATTTTTATGCTTCTGAGCACCGAAAATATTTTAAAGCAATATAAGTGCTAAAAATAAAGCTAAATAAGTAAATTGAATCAAAATTATAAATAACAAGACCATTCTTAAATATATTCAGGATGGCTTTATCAATGAGAATGTTTACTGGCTTGAAGAAAAAAACAAGAGTGTGGTAGAAATAAATGATTAGAGATAAAGCAATTTTAATTTTAATTTATTATACTACCCAATTGGTTAATCATACCCTTTAATAGAGGAATCAAATCAGGCAAATTTAATTTAATTTTAGAGCAAATTATTAAACAACCAACTATATCAGAGATATTTAAAATAAGTCAACAATTTGCCTCAATTAATCATAACATTAGCCATCTTATTATTAATAATTCAATAGCTGAACTTATTTCTATAATTCCCGATTCAATTCATTTATTTAACTTAATGATAATAAATTAATATAAAAATTTATAAATTCCTAATTCGATCATTTGATTATATTTTTTGTAGGCTCTATTTTTAACGTAATTTAAAGATTAGTTGGCAAATCCTTAACTCATTTATGGCTAGTAAAATAATACAAAGAGAAGCAGTCTAAAAAAGAATAACTCTAGAAGTGACAGAGGTACCAATAGTAAAGATAACCTCAGCTCTAGATAAGTCAAATTTGAAGAGGAAGAAAAGCAATATTATATACAATATTTTTCATTAATAGGATTAACTTAATGAGGATAATAACTTTGAAATGTTCCAGCTAATGAGAGACAAAGTTTTCAATTTTAAGGATGCGGAGCAGAAAAACTATAATACAAATTCAAGATGAATAACTTATAAATAAACTATTTTAATTCTCCTTTGAGTTAAAGATTTAAGCAAAATATTTTGATCAAAAGATAAAGTTGAATTTGGAAATTAAATAAATTCTTTTTGCTTAATATCTAAATTGCTTTACATTATTATGTATTCCTCTTTAAGATCGAAGACATTTTAATTCTAAAAAGAATATAAATGAGTATTTTACTTAAATATTAGCCTCAAGGAGTTCTGATTTTGAAGGTCATAAAATGATGTTTGTATAAATATTTATTTTCTTTTTAAGTATTTTATAATTAAAAAAAAATCCAGTAAAAGGTCTCGAATAAAATAATTTGATGAAAGATCCCTTTTTAATTCCTAAAAAGTTAGAAAAAATTTAATGACATTAGATTAAGTTGATGCAAATAAAATAGTTTTTTTATTTATTCTTATTTATATATTTGAAAGAGAGATTGTGATCTCCATATTAAGGTATCATATTTGAAGCGTATAGGTATATATTTAACTCACTCAACATTTCAAATATTTATACTCTTTAAAATAGTTTTGGGAGGGAAGTGAACACTTATTTATAATAAATGTGATAAAGTTCCCTTTTCTTTCGAGGGCTATTTACTTTAAGGTTACAGTGAAACTTTTCATGCTAAAATTAGAGAGATATATCGTCATTGGACTCAGGGATTATGTTTGATTTAATTCTCCTATGCAATTTAATTTCCCTCTTGAAAGGCAGATAATTTTTCTTTTCTAAATTTTTACACGCTAGAGTGTTTGCTCATCATCGCTTTAAATCTCTCTCATTGCTATGCTTCAAAAGATTGAGCAGAGAGAATCTTAACAATGAGCAAGCATTTCACTTGTCTTAAATGATTTTAATTAAGAGTGATATAAATTATTAAAACACCCTCAATTTTTAGAGTAAAACGGCCTCTCATTCCTTGGCGCAATAATTAATTTGGGATAAAGAAAGAATGCACGAGAACTTTCTCAAAATCTTTCAAGCTTACTTTCCCATTCCAAATTTTGAAGTTCTCAACTACTTGGCTTCCTTGGTAAATGATTTTGTTGATTAATATAATAGAAGCCAAAAAAGGTAGTGTTTTTTGTAGTGTTTTTTACATCAGCTCAAATTAACTTGTTATTGTGATATTTAAATTAAGAACACTTAGAATAATTTAAGTTTTTCTATTAAGAATAATTAAGTTTTGAATGCCACATAGTATAATTTTAAAGAGAGCCACAATTATTTAAAATATAATAAATTTATTCTCTAGAGTCGCTTGCCTCTGTTCAGAGCGAGGTAGTGACTGGTCCACAAGTTCCTTAAAGCTCATATTCTCAAATTGGAGTTGTTTAAACTCCAGCATTCAATTATATGGAAGATGAGTCTAAGATTAATTAAAGTTTTCTTAAAAAGTAAGGATGTCCCTCAATTTATGATGGAGCTGAGTCTCCAGTTTTAATTTACAAGGCAAAGCTCATACTGCCAGTTCTCAATTATAATATGGGGGAACATTTTTAAACTAAAAGAATTCAAGCTAATTCGGAACTCCCTCGATTTACCTCTAGTTTGAGCAAGCATTTATAAAATAAAGGTTATAAAAATATTGATCAATTCTCTTAAAAGACTTTTAACATTCTGAGAAAAATTCCATAAAAATAATTGTTGACTACAGCACTATGTTAGAGTCTATGCCTATATATCCTAGATCGAATGTTTCTTCTCTTTCGTAATAAGAATCATATACACCTCAGACAAACTGCTGTGCAAAAATCAAGTCAGAAATTACTTCTTACTATCTAAGAGAGTTAATGCTTCTCAAGATTCAGGAGAGATATTCATTTAGAGCAAAAAAATATGCTTGAAATATAGTGAGAGCTTACTACAGTTTCTAATAAATCTGATAACAACTTGCTCTTCTAATTTCTCTGATGTGATGTTTAGCTTAGTCCAGAACTCAACAAGAACTTGTAGCAGGAGCTTTAAATTCAGACGAGCCTCTTTGTGCAATCCTTACTCTATTAGAGAGGAAATACTATAGGCAGATAATAACATCTTAAAAATTCAATGATCCTACTTGCCCATAGACCCAATTCAGAATAAAATCTAAGATAGGCAAATTAAGTGTTGATAAATGAAATAAAGAACTTTACTAAACTTTCAGAGGAGCTTGTTTTATTAGACAGCAAAAATATTGGTTTCGTTCTTTTTATGGCTGGATTATTCACTACTTTAAAAATAGATGAAGTGCATCAAAGTGTAGGGATAAAAGCTGACAATTTTAGAAGCAGACCTTTTGAGACATATTGTTCAACTTTATAAGTTGTATATAGGAACTAAATTATCTGCAATCATGATGGACTATCCATGGCCACTTAATATAATTACACAGAATGGAAAGAAGTTTTTATTGTATAAAACTTAGCCATTTTCTGAACTTTACAATTTAGCATCGGAGGAGTTATAAGTAGAGGGATATCTGTTCGTGTGGTAGATTCCTTATAACTTTAATGACGTTATAGCGTGCAATTTGTAAAAAGGATATAATGTAATTAACTTACTCAAATAATTTATTTAATAGGATTGTAGATAGTATCTATTGAGTCAAGCAAGGAAAGACAGTTTATTTTAAGAATGGTCATGGATTCATGCGTGGATTAACAAAGAAGTGTTCTAAGTTGAAATGAAAGGAGAATTTCCTTAACAAATCAAAACCATGATTTAAAATATTTGACTGGTGAATATTATATAGAATTGTTTGGAAGAAAAAATAATTTAAGGGAATGTATGGATCACAATAGGGAATGAGCTGTGAAGAATAAAAACAAATTAATTTTGATTTAGCTAAATATTTACCTATACTCATCATTATTAAATAGAACTTACAGAGGAAGATGGAGTTTCTGATTGAGCAGACTAGGACTTTCGGAGGGAGAAAAAAAAGGAAATAAAAAAAAGAGAAGTAGTAGACACTGACAGCGACCACCCTATGACTACCGCTATGAGGCACCCTGAATTAGACACCGGAGGCGGAGTGCACGTTCTCTTTGACAAGTCCATTGAGCCTCAGGTATGGCCCCCAAGGCCACCGAGTGACCGGCTGCTCACTCCCTCAGTCAGGGAGGGTTTGAACGGCAGGGATTCCTGGCCATTGCTCTGTGCTGTGAGTGGCAACGCCCGCGTCCACTTGCGACTATCAGCTGTGGCCCCCTGGTCAGGGGTCAATACGTCTCAAGAGTACCGGTGATGCATTGGAGGGAGACCGTATGAGCCCTCATATTTATAAAAGAGACAGGTGGGGGTATTAAATAGTCAATATCAATAATATAGAGCACTCTAATTCCGAATCTCTAATCTTCTTCTGGAAGTTGTATTTAATAATACTATTCCTAATCTCTAATCTTCCTCAGGAAGTCCTATTTAATAATGCTTGAGTTGTTTAATTAAGCATCATCTCTATAAAGAGGTTGGGAAACACCTTTACGCTTCTAAAATGTTACCTTGATTATAATATTTAATTCAAATGTTATATTTAGAGAATCGAGTTAAAAAATTTTCGAAAAGTAAATAAAAAGCTTATTATAGTTTTAAATTGATTTTTTGAAAATATGGAATAAATAATTATCTGAGAGCGTTATATAAAGTCCTGACTCTCTGACCAAAGGTAAGAAAGCATTAGCTGGGGCAGAGAAGACATTTTAGGCGTGAGATATATAACGCTCTTTGATAATTATTTATTCCATAATTAAAAAAATAATTTCTTAATCTATAATACTTATAGTAATGCAAATTATATTAACCATTATATAAAGATGCTGAGACTTATTTTATGGTTAAATTAAACACAACTTTTTTTATATTCTCGCAAGGTAAGTTTCATCTTCTTTAAAAGTTTAAATTATAATTTTCAATGAAAAAAAATTTTTAAAAAATTTTAAAATTTTTTAAGTTTTAAGAAAATAAAAATTTAAAACATAACTTTATTTTTTTTAAAATTTTAGCTAGGTTGTTTTTACTTTTTACAAATTTTTAAAATAATATTAAATTAAAAAGTTAAAAATTAGGAATTGCGTTGTGGCACCTAAGTCGCCTTGGCGAGGGGTAGGGAGATCAGCCTGCCATTACTCTATGCCTCAGTTCGTTACGTTATCCCCAATAGTCAATCTAATTTAACTATTCGTTGATGAATTGTGTAAAGTGCTTAATTGAAGGGTAAATGGGTTATGTGAGCCCTTAAGCCTAGAAAAATACTACGAACCATATTAGATCTCCTGACCCTGGATTATGATCCACTTTCTTAGAATTGTAATTTCTGCCAGGAGTAATAAATAATCGAGGTTAAAATCGTTAAGTGAAAAGAAGGGAGATGTTTGGCGTCTCTTGCGGACATTTTTTTAGGTTAGCCACTGTTATTTCTATGTAATATGTCATTTGAAGATGTCACCTAACACCGTGGAGCATCCTTGTCTTAACAGAAAGGCTTCGATAATTTTTTCCGTGTCTAAGATTAACCAGCAACAACAGAGGTTTTTAGGCTTAGCTTTTTCCAATCAGAGTTGAGCAGCTCAGAGTGGTTGCGGTAGGTGATAGTTTGTTGGATTCCATTTGAATCCTCCGTTCAATTAGACGTGGCAAGTCTCAGCCACTTGTAATGTCGTGGGTTGTGTTTCGAGAGAATTTATGCTAGTTACACAAGTTCTCATTTTTATCCTTACGGGATTACATCATGATTCTGCTTAAATTCTTATATTCTTAGAAAATTTATTTTTTAGTTTAAATCTATCTCCACAAATTTTATTTAACTTTTTTTATCCATTTAATAGCTCCATAATTTAAGTACAGTGTCAATATTGGAATAAAATGTTTATATTGGAGGATCTTCTTAAACTTAAAAGGATAATTATATATACCCTTTTAATGGAATTAATAAAGGAAAAACTCTCTTCAATAATAAATAAATGATAAGATTAATTTTATTGTTAACTTTAAACGCATGTTTTATTCTCTATGCATGGGGTAAGCTTCATTTTATTATTTAAATTAAAATGTTTAATCTCTTTTAATAAAATTTAATAGCATAAAATTACTTATTAAAATCATTTTATATGCTTTTATTTTAATCATGAAAAACAGATAGAAATATTTTAGAAAACTCCATCTAAAATAATAAATCTTATTTGATAAATTTTTTTTGATTTTTTTAAAAATAAATATTTTTATTAAATTAACCAATAAAAAATTAACATAAATGCTAAGATTTTTAGCTTCAACAAGATACTTTAAAGCAGAATTCTAAATACATATTTTATATATATTCTGGTATATATTGAAAAAAGAAGATTGAGGAAAAGATGATATTACTTTTTATTTTAAGATTCCTAATTCTTAAGCATTTACATTTCTTTTTCAATTTCTCCAATCCATTCATATCAACTTATTATTATTGTTTTCATCTAGAATCTGCATAGGTTTTAATATTAATTTAATTTGAATTTCCATATAGAAGTTTTCACTTAATCGTTTTGATAAATCTCTCACTAACTCGTTTTCTATCGATTCATCATCTTTTTTCTATCAATTAATTCGATTCTAAGTTTCTCTTTTTATTTTTTCTTCCAATTATTTCAGGTATATAGACTTTGCTCTTCGTTATAAGCTCATGTGTCTTTTTAATGGGAGTTATTAATTATTTAATTATTAGATATTTATATTTTAGAGATTTAAGCCCTAGGTTATATTATCAATTCCTAGGTCGCTATCAAATGATCATCAGAACTTCTACGGTAGTTTTCTTAAAATCTTCTTTTTATAGTTTTTAAATTTAGCTTACTTTTGATTTAAAGATTTACTAATTTACCAAGAATTTTCATTTTAATTTAATTAGCACTTCTGATCCTAAAATTACGATTCAAAATTTGCACAGTCAAATGAATTAATAATTATTAAACCTATGAGCTCTGATGGAGTTCCCAATTTAGGACTGTCCTCTATCACTCTTTCAAAAATACTCATGATGCCTTCTCATCTTTTCACTTGCTATCCTTAACTCTGTTGATTCTGATCACACTGAATCTCACTGTGACTACCATAGCTATACATTGGCCAATTAAACCAATCCTGATCAGGTAGTCTTTTCTATTAATTTTAAACCTTATTAGGCACACACAAATATTCTATATAATAACTCTCATCATTAAATTAACTCAAGGAATACATAAAGCACTCTCTAACTAATTAAATTCTTATTTCTAATTTTCAACTTTAATTTTTATAAATTTATAAATTTAATATACCAATAAATTAAATAAGCTTCTTCAGATTAGCTTTTAAGTTAATAAGACAAGTTATTTTTAAGTCTGGTTCCTATGAAAAATGAGGATATAAGAGTTGCTATTAAATTTATAAATTTAAAGAAAACATTTCATAATATTCTATAGGCATTCAAGTTTCAGGAGGCAATCCACTTTATTTCAATTTCGCAGAGATAAGTACTTCAGCCTCTTCCAATTTACAATCATGGTCAGTCAATCCCCTCAAATTTATAAAAATTTATATTTAGCTCAAATAAATAATCTTTATATTTTATAAAGGTAATTTATGATAAAAAAATAACTTTAAGTGTGTATCTGGCTGAAAGTTGATTAGCTTACGAATAGTTGGCTCCCAATAAATATGCATATAAATTTGTTAAATATGGAAGGAATTGCCTAAATTTAACTGGTATCTAACTAAATTACTATTCCCTATTTGCAAGGCTTGGCCACTTACTCTGCATCAGACTTACCATAGACTAATATTTAAGCAGCTTCTACTTGGTTTCATGTCTGCCTCACTAAATCACCAGCTCTAATGAATCTCTACTACAATTCAAAATCTTCTTTCTCAAAGAGTATAACAGTACAGATTCCTGGAAATGTAAGAATCATAATATTATACATTAAGCCCCGATTTTTCAAAAATATTTGAGTTTGCTTGTGTAAGACTGGACAAAGGAATTCTAAGCTCTAGTCTCCCATCATAAAAATAAATACTGTAAACACTTCTTGTAGATAAAGATTTGCATGCTATATTTAAAAAAGAGGTAATTTTACATAATTATTGATTTCTGCTATTAGAGAAATCGTTGTCCTTAACAAGCTTTCTCAAAATCCTGTTTCGAGTCGAAGTCTTTAAAGTGCTGTCTGGACTAAATGAATTGGCTACTTACAGTAAAAGCTGAGTTTCTAACCAGTTTTTCAAAATTGAGGCTAACATCACTATAACTAACTCAATTTTTGGTATTTTTTATTTATTATATAATAAATTGAGGAAATTTAATTTTAGAATCTCTTTTGAAAATAAAATTTATGTGGAAATAGTCGTGAAGATTTACTGGCTATTTCTTCACGATTAGTGAATGAGAACCCTTCTAAATATTTGTATTTAGTAGTAATTATGTATGGTGACCCCGAAGCTATGTGAGAGCAATACTGTTTTTCAAATTTAATCTGCTTAGAGATTCACTATTTAAGGATTAGTAGGGCAGGAAGAACTAATAATCGTTACTTGATCCCTCAAGGAATTTTGTGGGTTGAAGCTAGGGTATAATTCTGGGTACTGCTTCACCTTTCCAGAAGATGTCTCCTAAGTGATTGAAGCATCTTAAATATTGTTGGCTGGTCTAGATTATTTTCTCATCCTACTATCTCACCAATATCAGCAGGTTTTTTTTTATTTCTATTTCTAAGACCCGTTGAATTTTTGGTTTAGAGTTTGTCGACTTAGGTTTCTTGAATTTTAAGTGCGCTAAAAATTTTCCTGTCTTAAAGAGGGCAGCATTTCACACTTATGTCTACGCCTTCATGGGTAAAACATTAGTTCTAGGGTCAAGATTGCCTAGATTTTTCATTAGTTATTATTTGTGCAATGCGAATTACTCCATAACTCCTTTTATTTTTTATTTTTTCCATCCTTACTTATGCATTAACTATAGTTGCCATATCTAAGCAGTGGAAGCAGCAGCATAACTAGTGGAATAGTTGGAATGAATTACTACGGTTACACTGGTGGTGGAACTTCATCTTTGTACATCAGGGACTTTGTATTTTATCAAAGTTATACACTCTCAAGCACAGAGACAAGAATTGTATTTAATAAGTAATGATAAATTCAACTTGATTATAACTTTAGATTTGGAAATGTAGATTACATGAAAAGCAAGATAGTTGCCTACTACATGTTTGATGAAGTAAATGGGCTTAGAACTTAAAACATTTATGATTATTACAGCTCTAATTTTCTCTCCTATTATATTATATTTTTTTCTTCTCTCAGCTCAAAGTTTTTCTGATTCAAATCTGCTCACCTAAATAATTTAAACTCAGACTCAAGTCAATATTGATTAAGGTTTTCCAAACTATGTTCCTCAAACTATAAAATAAAAGAATTATATTCTCTTAACTACCAGTTATGCACGTTACTAGAAAAGTTTATTGATAAAGTCGCCTATTTAGATTCCAGGCTTTCAATAAGATATTTCAAGCATGACTTTTGAAGTTTGGTTCAAATTTCTATCAGACCCTACTTGCAACTTCTATTTTATCTCTCTTAAAAATAAATTTAGTTTCTTAATTTAAGAATATAGAAAGAAGCTGGCAAAATGAAATTTGAGTTGAGAGAAAATGCAGTTGCTTTTGAGATATCACCATAGGAATCGTCAGTCATCAAATAGCTAATTTGATAAGTTATTGAGTTAGCCATGCTTAAGAAAATCCATCTATTAGTCATTGAAGGCTGTTACAAAGATAGCGATAATTTATCGAGAGAGTTCGTAATCAAACCATCATTTGGATAGAATATAAATATGTTACTTGCAGCTCCTAAAGTTATACGCATCAAGTTTTAAACGCCTAAGATAACAGAATTAAAGTAAACTTAAGTTAGCAAGATACTAAACTCGATCATTATATGTCTATTTAAGTTTTAAATCTAGTACTCTTCAGATATAGAAGTTATTTAAGCGAGGGAAAGCCTTGGAGTTATGCCACGTTTGAAAAATACTCCTCGGTCAAGGTATGTCATTTAAAAATAAAAGGACTAATTTTTAATGCATAAGCCTTAAAATCTTCAGTCCAAGTTTCCTCATTAAAAATTTGCATTTCCCAATCTCTTTCCCAAGAAAATGAACTAGAAGATGTAGTTGGCCTGATCATCTTTGCATGGTTTTAGTAATAGGAGCTATCGTAAATCCATTCACCCATATCTTCATCAATTCTGAAATAGAAGAGTAGGGAGTATTTGAAATCTCTAGTACTTATTCTTTTTCTAAAGCACTCTAACAGCTCTACTGGCCTAAGTTCTTTGGCAATTGCAAACACATTTTTAATCTTTAATTGGTGGCCTTACTGACTTAAATCTCCAATTTGTAAAATTGAAAGTAATCCATAATAGCCATTGGAGTTTTCATTGTTGCTTATTAAAACAAAAATATCAGAAGCTATCTATTATAATTTGAAGCAAGGTGTTTTGATTATAAACTCTCCATTCCCCTCCTGCATCTGTACTCTTTACAAAAACTATTCCAATCCATTTATTATCACTCATATCAAAGACTGAAGAGGTAGGAATGACTGTAGTTGTAACCACATTTTAGGTTGCTTTGTAAGTTTATATCTGTAAAGATCTAAAAATAAATATATAAGGTATTCTGCTTGTGAGAAGATTCACATCTATTATTTAGGACTTTAGAGATAGAAAATGAAGAACTTTAGTAGGATTCAATTGCTATACATTAATCCATAAGCCTGTAGTGAGATGCCATTTGAAATTGACTGTGTTACTTAGACTTTTAGAAATGAAGGAGTTCACGAATTATAGAGAGGATTTTGCTTGACAGCCCAATGTTTGAGTATTAAACTTCAAATCAAATGGGCACATACCATCTCTGCGGGCCCACCAGTAATTAGCCTAAGTAGAGGATACAGATAACGTAACTGGATTTAACGACCAATCTAATGGGAATAAATATTAAGTCGTTTGATCAAAAATAGTCGCGTACTTAATTTATTTTCATTTAATTAATGTACGTTGCTGAGTTATACAGAAAAGATTAGTCGTATTTATCAGAAAATCTATAAGTTAGTAAAGTAAAGATATATTTTACATTTGATTCTAGCTTTGGTAATAAGCTTGAAGCCGAGTTCCTATTTCAGAGAGTGTTATGAAAGGGCCAAACAATTCTATAATTTAATCGGTACAAGTTGCACAGCCAACAGTGATAGTGTATAAGAAAGGCATAGTCACTATGTTATTTGTATTCAAACTTAAAGAGAGCGAGGAGTTCAAATATAGATTAATTAAGTTCTAAGACTGTAGAAAATATTTTAATTTTAGATTTAATTAAATCCAGTCTAAAAGCTATGTCTTAAAAACTATGTGAGAATGAACTAATTTATTGAGATACACCATTTGCGGACAAAACTATCTTGATTCAACTATATTATATTAATATGAATTGATGTTATCGAAATCCAATTATTAAACTGTTAACAGATTATAACTCTAATACAAATGCATGATCGAAGGCTGTTAAAAATTACATTAATAAAAAGAACTCTTGATTAAATTATTATAACACTCTATCCAATAATAAATTAATTGAGACTTGACATTATTTTAGGATTTGAATAGAGGACATCCACTCTACTAATTCTATAATTGTTTTGAGTGTTTTTTACTCCCATTTTAGACTTTTGGCTGATGGCTTTAGGTTCCTCCGAGGAAAATGCAGTTTTCTTACAATTGCTTTATTATGTCTTTTCAGTCTAAGATATCCAAAATCCTGAGCGACTGGTTTAGGAACTTCTCATATAAGATAGGATTAATTAAAATGCGAATGATGTAATTTTGAATTTTTGTGATTTGAAATTGGAATCTATTCAAGCCAAACAGTAGCCATCAAGGCATAATAATCATCTTGCTCATTCAGTTAAGACATAATTTTAAATATCTTTCTCTTGATAATCTATTTGAAGTTAAGCCATATCTATCTAAAGAAGAGTAATGTAATAGTTATACCCAGGTGCTAAAGTAGCAGGATCTTGATAAAAGTAGGTCTTAAAAGTAAAGAATAGAGAGAAGTCTTCACTGTAATCTAAAAGCAAATTGAATATGCTTGAAGTCAAGTCAATTTCAACTTAAAATATATAATATATTATGTTTGCGACAATATTTAAAGAACCTTGGCTGTGCGTAGCTAACATATTACAGGAGATACTAAGGTGCCTTAAACATTAAAATTAATTTAATGAAAAATAAAATGGTCTAAACTTTTTATCTAAATCCTAAAGGGCAGGTGGTTCTAATGCTTGAATCATATTTAACAAGATAATTGGTAAATCCTGAATTTTGATTACTTACACCTTGTACTTCCTCTGTGAATGAGTCATCTAAAAATTTAACATAGACAGCTAAGTCTATCATCCTCTTTGAAAGCTAAACCCTATCTAATATTGAAAATTCCTCTCTCTTCAATGCTCTGTTAAATCTTAAATTAATTTAAAATAAGTTCCATATTCTAAATTCCTTGATTGATAGCCTTAAATTATCCGTACCAGATAGTATTGAGGTTGTTGGAAAATTTGCAAATGCTTTTTCAAATAATTTAAAATATAAATTTCATTTTGCTAAAAAATTTATAGCATGAATAAAAATTATATTTTTAATTTATTTTAAAATAATTTTATAAATGTATAAATTATATTTTTTAAAAATAATGCTAGCTTACAACTGGTAAGTTTTTCAAAATTATACGATGATTGTTATATATCAGCATTATCTAAATTTATCCAAGTCTAAACAAGATTAAAATCTAACAAAAAAATTTAAATTCCATTAAACACAGTATACAATTAAAAGGTAGATTGAACCTAGGCTCCCCTGGAGAAGCTGCTCCCTCCCTAGAATCGTTGCACCAGCCTGCAACAAATGGCTCCCTTCTCTTTTTCGACCTCCAAATAAAAATGATTAATTTTAAGGAAAAAAAGTCAGCTCAAATATATATTTATATACTTCATAGTGAATTATTTACAGGTTAATGCTCTTATTTTATCTAGGAAAAAACCTTTTTATGTTATTTGGGAGGGACAGAAAAAGTTGATGAAGCTATAGTTCCAGGCGGGTACATCGGCTCCAGGGAGGGAGCAGCATTTCCAGAGAGGAGCCGGGTTCAATCTACCCTAATTTTAATAAATAATTAGTATTATACAAATTTAATTAGCATAGAATTTAATAAAAATAATTAATATTATTATTAATTAAAATGGAATCTATAGTTGCAGTGGTATGTCTAAATTAGATAATGATTAATATTCGATTCAGCGAAAATTCTATAGAATTTTATCCTGTTTTGTGTGGAGGCTCAGTCCAAGAGGTATAAACAAAGTTTGTATGTAAAATATATTGATTTTAGAAAGGGGATAATCTCGTGCTGAGAGGAGCTAGGCAGATTAAAGAAGACCCATATTATTTTTATGATAAGATCGAACAAGCTCCTAGATTGTTTGTAGCTATTTCACTGAACCTATTTTGAATAATATGTCTTATTAATTTAAATTTATCATATCATTTTAAATTAATTTCATATAATAAGATTTTGCTGATCCGAGTTTGAAATTGCAAAATGGTACCATGTATTTTCTACCAGATTCTAATTGAATGCTAAAGCTTCGAAATTCAGGGAATCGGAAATATAAATCTCTAGCATTCTGTTTCCCGAAATATCTTTCTAGATAAAGACATAGAGATAAGTTCCAATCAGGCTATTACATTAATTACCAGTTGCCATTAAAAATAAAATGGATACATTATAGGAAAGAATCCCTAAAGATCTAGGAACTCAGAAAATGTTCTATATTTAAACCAGAATTCCAAAGACCAGTCAGCTGAAAATTGATAAGATGTAAAGTCCAGCTCGAGATAATCAGAGGAGCTTTTTGTAGCAATCAATTCAATAGTCTTATAAGCGCTTTAGATCTCTACATAGTCATTTAGATCTTCATCGTAATAAGAGTTAATCTGTCCTTGAATAGGCGAGGAACCATATTCGGAATAGTAATCTATGTCAACCCAAAGTACAACTTTCTCTTCTGTTTAATGGTTATAGTTTACTAAATTCACATAGTAACAATTTATATTATATTTGGTAACCAAAAGCAGTTTCTTGTAAAATATATCCTCCTCCTTCCTTAAATCTGTAGTAGCCTAATAACTTATAGTTCAAACCTAATTGATTTGAATATTGTAAGAGCTCTTGTTGGGGGAGGAATAGAAAATAACCTCCCAAATTTTTAAGGTCAAATTTTGCTATATAACAGTAATTTGATTTAAAGTGTTAAAAAAATTAAGTCTAAAAGTAGAGATTAATGTTCTAAAAATAAGGGGCTGTCCAATCTTGTTGAAATATTTATAAATGAAATGATTTTAAATTCCAGTATTTTAGGTCTTTCTGGAATATTACAAAAGATAATTTATCTTTCGCATTTTTGATTTTTTTTCTAAGAACTTAAAGGGGGTTTAGTCCACTCTTCATCAAATTTATATAAGCCACCTTGTGAGAATTACGAAAGCAACTTATGACAGCCCAATCGTAAATAAATCTTCATCAGGTCTTTTTTAAAGCAATATTACTAAAAATGGTCTCTTGATTGAGCTTTTCAGAAAGGAATATGAGTAACTATTGAGTAAATTATAGAATCTTTAAGTCAGTTTAGACCTAGAGATAGACAATCAGATAATTAATCAAGCATTTAAAATGCTCTTAATAGTTCAAAACTAAGCCTATACATAATTCTTCTCTCTTCTTGTTTCATTAAAACAATATTTATAAGTGAATAAGTGTCAAATTAATTTGAATTAAAAGTAATCATCAATTCTATCATATTATAATAATTTTTAATAAGACTAAACTAAGTTTTATTAATCATATTAAGCCTGTATTTAAAATGTCAAAATATTTATTTTTAAAAAAAATCGAAAAAACAATAAGGAAGGTTAAATATAACCCTCCCCTGAGCTCTTCTTTAGTGTAAGTATAAAGAGCGCCCCACACCTTAAATTCTTTAAGCGAAAAGTAATAACAATCACCCGAGCAAATCAGGATTGAATATTAAAATAAATTATATTTTAATAAAAGTAAATAGATTTAGAGTCCTTGTAGGCTGATTCGATATGTATGACGTTTTTTAATTGATTAATCTGTCAATTTAATTGTCAAAAGCTGTTTAAGTAGAATCAATAATAACAGCAACTATATCCTTTAAATGAGAAACTACTTTGACATCATCGAGAATGTGAAGACTAAGATTCAAGACAAAGAGAGAGACTAAATAGGAAAAAACTCAACTTCACAGAATTACAATGAAGAAGTTTTGAAATAAATGGAATAACACTTTTGACACTATCAAAGCAATTTCAAGAATAAATTATCATCCTTGCCCTTGATATAATGAAGTTAGGATGGTTGATACCAGCACAACACAAAGTACCCGAAAGCGAAATTGATACAGAAGCTGAAAACACAAAGTGATTTCAAAAGATAATGTAGTAGAAGTCATTCATATTCCACCCTTCCTCTCCATTAAAAATTAAATGTCTTTCTATTAAAACTGAATATTTACACTAATCTGTTTATAAAGATCAGTTCTCACTTTATTAAAGTTTTTGTGACCTTCTATCACAGATTAAATTATAAATTGGAACTTAGGTTGGCAAATAATGAAAATTAAAGCACAATATGAAAGAGGAATGTATCCTTACAACCATTTTGCTTTTAAAACCTTTTTAAAAAAAATACAAAATAAAACTGATTATTTATAAAAATGGATAATTACTTCGATAAATCTAGAATATAAACAATTATTTTGTAAACTATTAATTTGAAACAACTAGAGCTTCATTTTTAAGATTTAAAATTTTAATATTAAGAGTTATCAACATTTCCTAGATTATAAGAACTGATAAGAGCTGTTCCAATTTGAGTTTAGCCGTTCTCGAATAAATTGAGTGAACTTGCAGGATCAATTTGATAGTTCAAATGATTTACTACTTTTTTTATAATAAGATTCCAGCTTCCTTAAGTTGTTAATGAAAGTGATCCAGAAAATAAAGAAGAACCAGAGATAGAACTTGAAAATTAATTTAGAGAGTTGCTTTCTCCGGTAACTAAGTTTCCAGATATAATTATAAAAATTCAATTATATGTAGTAAAAATATGTTGAATAATAAATATTAAATTTCTTCTTGTTTTAAACTTATAAAATATCTCAACTTCTTGTGCTAATAATTTAAAACAATATTTAAATAAAGTAATAGTAGAAATTTTGAAATAAAATTTTTGATTTCGAGATTTATCTTTGAAACTAAATTGCTTTATGTGTGCTTTAAACACCATTATGATAAATTTAAATTTAGGAAGCTTCTTCATTTACATGCTATATTCCGTTTCTATCTGCTAAATCTATTTTTAAAAGTACGATTTATAAGTATCAATATGACTAGCAGAAAGGCGAAATATTTATAAAATAAGATAAAGAAATCTTTTAAATTAAAAGTAATTAGATGCAACTATATTTTTAAATAGCTACTTTTCAGTATTTTAGTTCTTACAATTTGTGTGTTTTTAGAAATTCCTTAATTTATAAATTATAAATGAATTGGTTGCAACATATGAAAACAAAGTCTGCTTCTCTCAATAAGCATCAATTTATATTATAACTAGTTTTAAAGATGTCATTTCTTGGAGTGAATTTGGCAAGTTCATATGCTCATATCTGCCTATTGAAGTGCAGAATTAAATTTTAATAAGACTAAGTTTACTTCTGTATATTTATTTTTTAAGTATAAATTTCAACATCGAAAATTGGTTTGCTACATGCGAATTCTTCGAGGTTGCCAACTAATTTTAAAATTTTAAACTGATGAGATATGAAAGTTTCTTTCTTAAATGCTGGATTTAGATCTCTATATTTGATGTTGAGTTGGCGGTAGCATTCCCAAAATATCAAAAAATTATACTATTTAATTGTTGCTGATTTTCATTCTGAACTTTATTATGAAAAATGAATAATTAATCAGTCTTCATCAATATTCAATGTTTGACTTTAATTGCTTCACCCTAGATTTAGCTTCTTTTGTCTGTAGATAAAGGTATTTTTGGCGTCCATTTATCTTTCTGTTTCCTATTGAACGATGTTGTGCCTTTCTCATGCTCTTACTCTAATAAAAGAATATGAATTTATATATAACATTACATATTAGAATAATCTAAATGTAAAAAGTTAAATTTATCTTAGTTCTTGTAATTAAAGAGTTTAAGAAAAAAGAGATTTCGGATGCAATTTCAAGGAAGCTTATTGCAATGAATAATAAATTAGATGCTATCCTAAAGAAAAATAGTAAGAGTCATGTAATGTTTAGATTCTTTAGGGTTCTCTTTGGGAGGGTATTGCTTCAAACACTAAAACTGCAAGGATCATGCGAGAGAGTGATGTAGTAGGTATTACCTCCCCCTCACCTTCACCTTCATCTTCATTTTAAATTTAATAATCATTCATTTTTTTAAAATAAACATATTAATTCTTTTAAATTAAGATTTAAAATTAACTTTAGTGAGAATAAAATAGATAATACAAAATGACCTTAAATATAGCCTACGAAAGAGCTTACTTTGAGAATAAAAATTATTTATATCCCTATTCTATCTGTTATTCATTTATTTAGGGTTATCCTAAAATCAGGATTGCACCTCAGAATTTAATAAAAAGAGAAATAAATAATAATTGAATTATAATATGATAAATCATTATTATTTTATTGAATAATAAGCCATTATACCCAGCATAAAATTTATATCCTTGCAACTTTGTGTAGGAAAGCTCAACTCAAAGTTATAAGTGACATTAATTTATTGATAAGCGATGATTAGTCTTTTGAGCGAATCAAATCTCTCTCCTTGAGGTGGGTAAAGATAAAACTCATATTTGTTGTAGATTATCTATAGAACAAGCTCAAAATAAGATGATGCTTGAGTCATTTCAACTCCTAACATGTTGTAGCTCCCTGTTAATATTTTAATCAATCCTCGATTTCAATTTAATTCTCAACTAAATAGCAAAGAGAATCTCTATTATTTGGTTATAATACTAATTTTTAAAAAATGAGATTAGGGATATATAAATTAGGTCTTATTAAAAAATTCTATTGATTTACTTTATTTTTTAGATGAATACTTAAGCTGAAACATATTGCCAATAGCAAATGTAGGCATTGTAATTATCCAAAACTCTATTTGAATCTAGGTCTAGATATTCAAATCATCGTACAATCTGAGGTTTAAGTTGTTGTAAGGTTTGTAGTGAGATGAAAATACAAGCAGCTACTCAGTCTCGCAACCAGTAGAAGTTTTTATTTAATGGATACTGCAAATTAAAAATATATCATTAGCAATTGCTACTGAAGCTTTGAATCAAAAGAGTTACTGAATATGTTTCCTACAGAAAGTACTGCCTACCAAAGGAATAGTACTTGTTAGAATATTAAATTAAAGGTTAGTGTTTGTAGTTGTAGCACTCATCTCAAAGAAGAATAGTGGAGTGTAGGCGAGAGCAATATTTGCTCCATAATTTTTGGCATCTATATATCTGTACTAGTTTATAGCCACCTCTCTTTTGCTTAGATTTCGAGTGAAAATTACTAATTGATAAACAAACAGATTCAAAGTAGTAACTGTAAGAGCAGTAGAAGAAGGCATGGGAGATGTTAAAATACTGATGAATAGTTTAGGATAAATTTAAATAGATTGCTTTGCAAGTAAAGCATTGCAGAGCCTATTCCATTTGAGACTAAGGCAACATTTAATTAAAATTTAAAACGTACTGCCATTAATTCAAAGGAAAAGTGCTCTGACTTGCCCTGGCTGCTGTGCTTATTAAATTTGTAACTAAAAAGCTAAATTCTAAAGTTGAAATTCTTACCAATGAATTGACTAGTTGAGGTGAGAGATATTTTTAGAAAGTTTGAAATTTGTAGCATGTCAAGGTTTCCATTAGTACACATTGCCCAGAAATGAATAGTGTAAGTAGAGATAACATTCTGAAGTTGATAACTCAGAGCTAAATCAAATTAAGAAATGAATTAGAGTTGTCTAAGAAGTGGGCATCAATATATAATCAGAAGTAGTAAGATCAACTATAGTGTAATTAAAATTAGCGATTATTTACAAATTGAGTTATGTGTCAGAGTGCTACTGCCTTCGTAGCTTGGATCCACTTGAGAGAAATACACACTTGCAGAGTTTATGCTTTAAAGGAATATATTATTATGCTATTTGTCTAGAATGATGCAGTTGAAGATGACCAAGCAAGCCATTATTTTTATAATTTTAAGGTCAACTAAGTACTAAAATTATGAAATTGAATGACTTAAAGGGAAATAGTGAAGCTCATTTGGATTGTATAAAAATCTAGGGTTTCGCATAAACTGAACATGCTTGGTAGACATAAACTCTAAATTTAAAGGAAAATATAATTTGTACTATTTATTTATTTATCAGTATTGTAATAGATCCTCAAGTCTTGAATTAAAATTCAAAAATTTATTTTAAATGTAGCCAGAATGGCTAGATTAATGTCCTACCCCAAATGGTCCACAACCTATCATAAGAACTTCATTAATTTGCCACTAAGTGTAAGTGCTAGATCTGGACCCTAAAAGATTTCCATTCACGTAGCTTGCAATTTAAGCAATTGATATGGATCCACTTCCAACCTAAACAAACAGGTAGCAGTATTAAATAAATAAAATAAGTAGTTCTAGACGCATCTTTAATCATCGGCAGGCAACTGATAATATCAAATAGTGCTAAAATCAAATTATAAATTAAAAATAAAGAGCGTTTTTAAAAATAAAATTTCAAAAATATCTTAAAAGTATCTATTTAAAAAAGAACATTCCTTCTTTAAACTTCGAAAAACAATGTTATTTAATGTGAAAATTTCACGCTAAAAAATACTATTATCTTATTTAGCTTTGAGGCTTTATTTTTAATTGCCAAAATTAGGATTATGGTGGAATATTATAGCAAATACTTTGATGAATTATGTTTTTAATCAGAGAGACGCAAGAAATATTTAATATTATTTAAGCCTATTATATCATTAGAATTGATTTTTAAAATTAGAATTAAATTCATTTTAGTCTCTAAATCTTTTTAACTTTAATTATTGGTCTCAGAGCAAATCATATTAATGTTTGAATTCTGCTTAATAGAAGTAATTGCTACTCATAATTATAAATATACATAAAGTAAAAATAACTTCAGTAAAATGGAAAAGATCAAGTTTATTTTCCCTACTTTAATGATTTATTTGATAATTAAAGATCTTTACTCAAACCAAGCTTTGAAAGTAAGTTTTCTTAAAAATATCTGTTTTAAATTATGATACACAAGTTTTAATTCTACTTGTAGGTATAAAGTCTAAGAAAAAGTTTTTTATTTCATATAATTAGGTTTCTTTTTTTATCGCATAAGTATAAAAGGAATAAGAGGAAGAATAGAATTCTTTTAACAAAGATTTTATTCTTAGTATTCCAGATGTAAACTCAAAGCTAAAATTATGATTACTTGCAAGTTAAAATGTATTTATTGTAACTTGTATATAGTTAGTAAGTCTTTAATATTTGGCCTCATATAATATTTTGATACAAGTTGACTTAAATATTTTGGCCGTTGTTATCCTCAAATCCCATAGCTCCTCCATATGTTTATGGCACTCCAGCTGAAATAATATTAAAACAGTAAGAATGCTTACGGGAAATTTCATCAATTTATTCAAAAAAATTTCAAATATTATCATATTTATTATAAAAATAAAATATGTTTTTGAAATTTTATAAATGCTAAACGATTACATTATAGTAGGAATTTTAATTAAAATCAGAGATTGGTTAAAATTATAAATGGAAATCTGCAACTTCATCTCAGTTGAAATCACAAATTCACCTATGATTTGCAGCTTGTTCGATAGCTGATAAAAATAATATGAATTTCTTCTTTAATAATCTCAGCAGCACCTCTCAATCAAGAAATACGATGTGCGCATTCTTCTTCATCTCCATATTCATCTTCATCAAAACTTGTGTCGCTTATAACTCTTGATTGAGCACTCTCACACAAAATTTGCAAGGATAAAAAGTTCTTAGAATTTGTGCTTAATCGAATGGTCTAATTATTATGTAAATTGGACACACTTCAACTGTCACTATTCCATTTCAATTTAATATCTAATTTAATTATCTTTTTTTTTATTTTAAATTCTCAGCTATAATCAGATTTCTATAATTTTTTAGCTTTTAAAACTTCTAAAATTATCTGAAGATCATGTTATGTATTATTGAATTATGAGAATTTATAGTTAAATAAAATTAATTAATAAATTAAATTAAATATAAGATGGTATGGCCTCTAATTTGAAATATTCTTATAGTATTTTGATTGAGCTTGAAATTTTAAGATTTTTATATCTCAATTCAAAGTTATAATCATTAAAAGATTCGATGGAGAGATAATTAAGAATATTGTGTCATCGTGTATCGATGTTGAGAGATGCAACTGAGATAATTAAATTAGAAGGTCATATTAATTTTTTTATAAAACTCCTAATATAGTACAGACAGGGGTGGATCTGTCATTTCAACTGACTCCATGTTACAATACCTATTTATTATTTTCTCCAATCATCAGTCTCAATCAAATTCTATTATATCAAATATAATTGAATAATTATGAGAAAGCAAAAATATTATTTCATTATTTAAAACTTGACTCTCGAGGGATAATCCATTTCTAAATTTAAAGATCATTAATTTTTTTAATTAATTGAGTTTACAAAAGCATTATTCTGATTACCAATCCTAACATAAGTTAGGGTATCAGGGAATGTTGAAGTATAGTTTGTAGCTCTAATCCATGCTCCCATAGATAAATAAGTGCTTTAATATAGTTTTCAATTTATTTATAACAAAACTAATAAATTAATAATCCATTGCATCGTTAATATATTCAGTTTATATATGCCCTTCGATAGATTCTAAAATTCAATAAATTTTTTTACGCTTTTATTTATTAATATTTTAGCTCAATTTCCAACTACTCTTATTATAAAAATGATAAGTATACCATTTTTTGTCTTTGGCTGCTTTGGACTTGTGTAAATCTGCATAAAAGATAAAAATAACATTGACCATATCAAGACATATCAAGGTTTAACTAATTAACTTCATTTGCTTATTCCTTCCATCCTTAATAAAAATAGATTTTATTTGAGAATGAGAATTTTAGAGTATAATTAAATAATCCGTCTAAAGACATCTCTTGTTAATAATTGTTGAGATTATTTAAACCCATTATATCAATTTTAATAAAATTTTCATAATTAATTAATTTGCTGCCAGGAAGAGATCCAAAGCTATCAAGTACTGCAGCGTTATCCCAAACAGTATATAAACACTAACTGGGTTGTTTCCCAATGAATTAAAAACTTTTTTTATAATTTAAGAATTATTGAGGAACGCAAGAAAACTTTAGTGGATCATACTAATCAGTTTAGTTGCAATTAATTTGAAATTTCATGATGATTATTATATTGCAAGTCATAATACTAATCGTTTCATTAAAGGATTGAATTTTACCTTAAAGGGTCGTATTTCCACTAGAAGAATCTATTTTATTATTATATCTCTGGCCAACACTTGACAATGACAACTAGATTTTAATTCACTTTGTTTAAGAGACAAATAGAAATTAATAAGTTCAAATATTATTAGTTTTCATTATAAAAGTCTAAATATTTTATAACTTTTATCCATATTGACTATTTAAATTATCTATAATTTAAGAGAGATTTGGTTCTTGATGTAATAAACTTCATCTTGTATCCAGCCGTAGTGATCTGTTGAGTCTACTCTATTGTACAGCAATGCTGCGGACATATACCTCTAAGGAGTGCTAATAAATATTGAAACAAATTCATTATCTTACAAAGCAACATGAGAATATTTATTAATTGCTATATTGTTTTGATGGAGTTGGCTTGGTGATGGAGAATCATTAATGAATACAAAATCTTTTATAGATATGCTATAAGCAGTCTCTGCTGTTAAGTATATAGAGGATGCAGGAAGAGAAGTGGCTCTGCAATCAGAATGGATTCCATGGTCTAAAAGAATAATTCAAATTAGTACTAAAATAGCTTACTGAGTTGAAATGACAAACTCTGTCCAAAATAATCCATCAGGTAACTTCTTGCTTATAGATAACAATAATAAAAAATGGTTTGATAGAGCAACACTAAAAAATTTTATTTTTTAAAAAAAAAATCTTTTACAAAAAAAGGAATAAAAGTTATGAGTTTTAAAAGTTTTTTTTAAAATTTGCAAAGTAGTTCTGTTAAAAATGTTATATAAGAATTTTAATTTTTTTATTTATTTTATTATGGAAAGATTCAAAATTTATAAATTAATATATTCATTAGGAATAGAATAGCTGAAGTAGGTTCCCAAAAGAAGCTAATGGATAGAGTTGAAGAGAAAAGTGAAATATTTAAATTTTTGATAGTTTTAATCATTATGAAAGTTTAAATTTTAATGGGGTATCCAGCCCTAAAACCCTTCTGATTGCAATGACTAATTTTTGCATTAGTTGCTCCCTAGTAAAAAACAGCAGGTTTTTTACGCCAGCTACTCTAAAAGGGAAGGAAGACTATGAGTACAGGAGGGAGGCTCTTGTGAAGGTGTTCTAGGTTTGACCTTGTGGTTGGTGATGGTGATCTTGTTGAACTGCTTAACTGCCATTAATTATATTAAAAATTTAAAGCTTATATATATCACTATTTTAAACAGAACTCGCCTTGCCTAAAGAATAACTAAATCGCATTAGGTTATTGACCTTATGCTACGATCTTAATATTTATAATAAAAAATTGAATCATTTTCACAAACATAAGGATGAAAAGTTATAAATTATATTTTCTATTTATAATTTGCAAAATAATTCTAGAATAAATGCTCATTTAACAAAATTAATTTATCTTTAGTTATTTGTAGTTATGAGTAAGATTCAAATTTTTTAAATAAATAGATATTTCGGGTGAATATAAAAAGTTGATTATGGTTAGTCAGAAGCTAATGTAGATAGAGTTGCAGAGAGAAGTGATAGATATTAAATTCTTGATAGTTTAATGCATTATGTTTTTAAATTTAATAGGGTAGCCATCACTTACCAGATAAGCGTCTTTGATTGCTTAAGGGCTATACCAATTCTCCTCCTCCTCCTCCCCCTCACTGAAACTGAGACTATTAATTAAATTAATCAGAGAAATCAATTTTCAGTCCTCCCATGTATATATTAAGGCAGCTTTATCTTCTTAAGTCACTGAGAAGGAATCTACTTTCCTTTTTTTTGGTGATCTACCAAGACTTACCTATTATGAATGTCAATCTTAATTTGTATGGAATAACAAAAGGTTGCTTTACTTAAATTACAACTGGAATGAATGGGTATACTTCTCAATCTTTAGTCATCTGACTATTCCTTGTATAAAGCAAGCAAGGAGTAGCATTTAGTAACTACTCTCAAGCTACTAAGTGTCGCATTTTAGTTAACTTTCTATTATATAAGTTATTTGTTGATGATAAAGTGAGATGGTACCAGCCTTAACCCATCTTAGAAGGGTAGTTAACAGTGTAGGTAGTAAATCAATTATATAAAATAGCAGACCCACAGATTGAAAACTATTGCAAAATAATTAATTAATTATCCAGATATTCAAAGTTATTAATAAGCATATATATTTACTAATAAATCTTTTTCTAAGATGCATGATCATTATTAATCTTATTTAGAAATATAATAATATAGCTGATAATTTAATAAAAAGAGAATTAAATTAGATATTAAATTAAAATGGAATAAATCAGTGGCAGTTGAAGCGTCTCTGATTTAAATAATTATATGAGCATTCGATTAATCATGAAATTATAAGAATTTTTTATCCTTGAAACATAGGTGTGGGAGTGGTCAGTACCGCTATCGACACAAGTTTTAATGAAGATAACGATGAGGGATGGAAAGAAGAATTCCGGGTTTGGCCAAAAAATATCCCTCAAAACTGTCATTTCAACTAACACTAAATTGCAACTCTCCATTTATTATTTTAACCCCAAACACAGATTTTAATTAAAATTCGTTTCTATATTTTGAATAGTAGTTGGAGGCGAGAGTAAATGCTTCATTTCTTACTAAAGTTGCTTTGATAAATTACAACCCTCCAACTTAAAAAGTAAACTATGTTTGTTTATATAGTGGCTGTTCCATCTGCTTATTGCGAATACTATAGCAAAATAATTTGTAGATATTTCTTACCCAAAACATAAGAGAGAACTCACTATCAGCGTACGGAATATAAATAAATTAATACTTCCAAGTTCTAAAGTCTGACTTTAAGATGCTGAACTTAATTTACACAAAAATTAATAAATATATGTTTTTTGGGGCCCTTTCCTTGTCATTCACTTTTTTCATAAAAATATTAATAATCACATTCTAGCCTAAAATAGTCTAAAATAACATTTTTTTTAGTCCAAATTCAAATTCAGAGGCCTATCCAAACCATATTCTATATTTAAAAAAATAGAAGAATTTTTTAGAAAATAAGTCTATATATTTTATCTTTAAGGATATTTTATTGAATACTAGCAGAAATTATTGAATAAATAAGGCGAAGATAAAAGATATTGATTTACAAGAGAAACTCTTGATATTAATTTCTTAATGCCTTATTTATTTAAATAAAATCGTTATAATTTCTAACATATATTTTGAAAAGATATAGATAAAGCGTTTCTTAATTTAATCAATATAAAATGATTAAAATAAAAGTAGTTAAATTTATATCTTTATTTTTAAAGTGGCTGATATTTTATTGAGTCTTTTAGTTTAAAGAAGATTCTAAGACTCTGATATTTTAATTAAAAGATCTATGAGCTTCTGAAATGTATATCTTATATACATTTGCCATATTTTGTATTTATATAATGATTCTATTACTTCTAAGCAACTAAATTTTTTCTCGATATTAATTTTCTTTCAAGGATATTTATAAATAACTTAAATAAAGAATGGATAGACCCTCCAACTTTGAATTTAAACTAATAAATTGTTATTTTTGACTGATTTTAGAATAAATTTTTTAATGTTTTCATGAAAAAGTGGATGACGATGAAAGCCCCCTACAGTTTTGTACTTAGAGTAGGGTATACAGAAAGATGGTCATCTAAGCTAATATTAAGCACACTCTGTATCTTACTTCTACATCTGATTCCATCAAAGTACTCTCCATTAAAGCACCAGTCATCGTCTTCTGTAGCTAATTCCAAGTTAAATTATTTATTATGGGTAAGATAGAAATAGATGATCAATGAAATTAGTCTTCAAATAAAAAGTGGCTTAAATGATCTCTTTAGAAGATATTTAATTAGCTCATTATATTTAGATGTAATTAAATGGAAATGGGGTTTTAACTGCGCTACCTAGAGATAAGACTCACACCCTCAAAGCAATAACTTCTAAAACCATGGATTAATAATAGACATAATTAAGTCTTTAAGTAAGATAACATTCAAAGTGATTTTTAACTTAGATTAAAATGGGAAATAGAATTTTTTGGGGGGAAATGGAACTGTCCAGGGCAAATGGAGCAACTAAATGTGTTCAAAATAATGCGTAGCCTGTCCCTTGTGTTCACTTCTCAGGTAAGATACAGGAAATTAAGATCTTTCTTTAGCAAATTCTTGGCAGCTAGCTTCTTCTACTCTAAAATTTGTATTTGAAAATGTATTTCATTGATAATCTATTTCTATCCTACCCATAATTAATAATAAAGTAGACCACAATTCATAATCTCTTATGTCCACACTAATACTACTCGTTTAAAGTATCTGAACTCATTATTGCTGAGAATTTAATAAAAAGATAATTAAATTTTATATTAAATTAAAATGGAATAAATCATTGGCCAATTTAAATAATCATTAGACCATTCGATTCAGTATGAAATTCTTAGAAATTTTTATCTACTGCAACATTTATGTGGGAGCTCTCAGTCAAAATTTATAGGCAACACAATATTATAGGAAGAATATGAATTGTTAATTAAAGGTTGTGATGATTTATTTAAAGTAAATAATGAGCTAGAAGTCAACTAAATAAATTTGGTTAATTAAATTTAAGAATCAAAAATGTTTTTGGAAAATGAAAGAAAAGTATTCCGAAGAGCGCTACCACTTATCTCACTATAAAGTATTCTTAAATAATGGTAAGTACAAAATACAAGTAACATTTTTTATTAAATAAGCTTTTGAGCTTTTAGTGAATAGTTTATCGCTATTTATTCCTATTTTCTAACTTTGATATATTTCTGCTAGGACAATGATGGGGATGAATTGAGAAGATTTCACAAAGACAAATAGAAAGTGCTTTTAAACTACAAAACAGCTCTCTTAGAGGTTAAAATAAGCTCAAAGAGTATGTATGGATGTCTCAATAGGTAATTACACTTTGACTTAAGCTTAACTATTAGTGAAAATCCATTCAGAAGGACTCCACCAGAGATATAATAAGAATGAGTTCACAAACTCGTAATAAAATCGAGAATATAAAAGTAAAACAGAGATGGAAAGCGTGTCATCATACTGCAAATACCTGGTGAGTATAAATATCTATGAGAAATGTGTATTTATAAAAATAAAACCTACTATAATCTAATCATATGCTCCTATAGTAAGAAAGCTTATATGGAAAGTGGGACCTTGAGCGCATCATATCTTTTTGCAACTGAGGCTATGATTGAAGAAGAAACTCATATTAATTTTTGACAAGCTATCGAACAAGCTGCCTTTCAGAGGGTGAATCTGAAATTTAAACCAGCACGAAGTTTCAATTCTCCATTTATTATTTTAACCAATTACCTATTTTAAATAAATTTTCTACTATAATTATTATTAGGATTTTAGTGTTGGATAAGGATTGAAAATTATGAAAGATGTAATTTAATTTAAGGACTTGGAAATATTTTATGTCTAACAAGCCACAAGTTAAGCTCTATCCTTAAATATCTGAAATTTTTGAAATTAATAAATTAAGAGATGACTATAAGTAATCATAAGAAGTTAGGACAAAAATATATAAAATTTTGAATAAAAATCAGGATTTTTATATAGATAAAGAAAGAAAGACAAAGAAAAGATTGAATAGGTATGTAATAACTGATATTTAGCATTAAAAATTTTTTCAATTAGATATAAAAATTCGCAGCTATTGAGTAATAGAAATTACAAATAAATACAAATTATCTCTGAAAAATTTTAGTTTTCAATTAATTAGCTTTTATATTTACACATAAATAATTTAAACTCTATGTTAAGTCTGGTAAGAGAAAATATGGATATGAATACATTTTTAATATAATTAACTCATTTAATTGATTATGAAATAATCTATAAACTAAGGATTTATTATATTATATGATTAGGAAGACACGTCCAAACATTTCATTTTAATATATCCCACCAAGTATGGGAAGTTTGTAGGATTAGGAAAACTGGATTTATAATTTTTCAACGCCATATTAATCTAATTTTAAGTAAATAGAATATACATGACTTTATCAACTGAGTCTGAGTCGAAATTTGAATAAACTTTAATCTCTTTTAAGTATCCCTTGAACCGAATTTCATCAGCAAAATACATGTGTCTCACATTGTAGCTTTAGGGCAATGCAAAAGTCATAATGGATCCACGATTGTAAACATAAAATATTGAATCTGAGCCCGATCTGAGCTGCTTAAACATAGACATTAACTTTTTTATTTTTAAATTGTTAAAATTCAACAGTAGAAAAAGTTAGTTGATCGTAAATATTAGTATCTTTCTGATACATGATAAACCAAAAACATATTTATTTAATGATTCATTTTTGTTGTTGTTGAAACACTTATCTCTAAATTACAAAGCTCTGACAATTTAACTCTTTCTTGAGTAGTATTTTAGATTTCTTAAGTACATAATTAGCTTAACTTTTTAATATTTTCTTATATGCTTATGCTAGGAATGATTCTTAGACATTAATAGACCTATGATGCGATTTAATAATGTTTAGATAATAAATATCTATGGAATAAAAATGCTTTTTAATTGTAAATTATATTATCATAGTAAAGAAAATGATTCCACTAAGATGCATTCACTCCTGCAACAATCACTGTCTAGCTCTAGGTGTCTAGCTATCTCAATTTAAATATTTATATCTCCATTGCAGATTTCCATTTTAAAAACTAAATTCGCAGTCATCATATGGGCATAATATAAATAATTCTAATTTTAAACTAGTATTGTAATTCTCAGAACAATAATTATAGATAAGAATTTGATAAAAAGGAGAATTAAATAAATCAATAAATTTAAAATCCGTTGCAGTTAAAGTGTAAGATATGGGTTGTTTTTATTACCATTTGATTAATCATTAAATTCTAAGCAACTTTAATAATTGCAACGTCTTTGTAGTAGATCTGTGAAACGAGTTACCTCGATCATAAGTTTTTCAATTTGGTTAATTTCAAGGTTCGAATACCAAAATCTCTTCGTTTGCGTCTCCTAACATAATGACACTAGAATAGACCCACATTCAAATTAAAAAAGCTAAAAAAAGAAAAAAAGGAAATCATTACAATTTCGTTTAAAAATCTTCTTTTAAATTTTTTTTAATTTTTTCAAAATTTTTTTTTTTTTTAAATTTTAATATTAATTATATATTTTTTTTATTATATTATTTAAAATTTTTAAAATTTTATTAAAAAATTTTTTGTTAATTTTTTTTAAAAAAAAAATTTTTGAAAAATAAATTATTTCCATTTTTTTTTATATTTCATTTCCGTTGATTTTAAAGCCCCCCTTTTTCATTAATACAGGAAAAACATTTAAATCTAGGTGGAATTTTTTTGAAAACCAAAATTAAATTTAAAAATTAAACCGTCTAATTATTGTGTTACGCACTAATTAAATCAAAAATTAACTTTCACCGATTCGAACATTGGTACATTGGTACAATTAATGCGTAGCCAGTTTTAAAAATCACACTCTAGTTGTACTAATGTGCAAGTGTACTAAACAGCCGATCCTCTATCAGATGCTTACTCTGGCATACCGATAAGTCTCTCACAGTCTCTCAGGTGTTTCCTCATTGGTCTAGGTGGCTAGGATAGGGCGAGCAGTCAAGTAGTAGGAATCCGGGGTGTGCCCCTTGATCAGTGCGGAGTACCCCCCAGGGGGTCGGGTTTGAACCCCACCAGTGACCTCACCATACTGTATCTCACTGTTACTGTTGCTTACTCATCCTTACCAAGTCCTCTCTGTAAACACCCCCCCCCCCCTCCCAGCACACACCGCCTCCGGTCACGGGGGGGTTTCGAACCCGCCCCCCGGGGGGGGTACTCCGCACTGACCGGGGCACACCCCGGACCCCTCTACTTGACGTCCCCTACCCTGCCACCTAGACCAAGGGGGAAACACCGAGAGACTGTGAAGACTTTCGGTAAACCCAGAGTAAATCTGATAGAGGATCGGCTGTTTAGTAATTGACTTTTGACAACTAAGTGTGATTTTTAAAATTTAAAAATTGACCAAAGTAACAATCGGTGAAAGTTAATTTTTTTTTTAATTGTGCGTAACACAATAATTAGACGGTTTAATTTTTTTAATTAACTTCGGTTTTCAAATAAATTCCACCTAGATTTAAACTCGGTTTTCAACTGTGACTGCCTACACATGCTACATTAGGCCGGCAGCTGTAGAAAGGTCAACGGAAACTAGAAATATAAAAAAAAAGCTGGAAACATAATAGTCATTTTCTTTTCATTTACTTCTATTTTGACTTGAAATTATCAAGACCTATTTTTTAATGAAAATCAAACCATTGTGACATCATAAATAACTATTCAATTTGGCTTAACAACTAATCTGACAATGAGGCATGATACATGTTAACACAATCTCATCTTGACTTCAAAAGTGTAACATTAGGATTGTGCTTAGATCAAGACATCATACTTACGTTTTTTTTTAATACAAAAATGAGATTTAAATATATTTTGTCAAGTAGTGTGAAAGTATTTAAAATCTTCTCAAGTGCAGGTTGAGCCTCTTATTAATTTAATTTGGAGATGGCAGATTATATAATTATCTTACCATACACAACCAAGATATTTTAAATGATAGGATAAAAAAAACTAGTCTATTTCTAAACATTCATGTAAGCCTGTTAATATTTAATAATGAAAAATTTGTGGCCCACCATAATGGGATAAATCAATCCAAAAAATGAGAAGAGGAATATAAATCCACATAATTATTTTCTTCTCAAAGAGAGTTTTAACGCAGTATTTAACTTGAAATTAATTATAGGATGAATATGAATACATGATGAGGGTAAGCAAAACCAATTGAAGATAGAGTTCTTGAAAAAAGTGATATATATTAAATTAGAGATAGTTTAAAAACATTATGAATTTAATTTTAATGAGGGAGTCAGCTAAAGAACATCTGTAATTGCCATTGATAACTCCATCAGTCTTGTTTTCAGTTTTAGTGTCTGGACTTTGAGTAGTTGTGTTTTAAGGGTGAGGGTAGACTCCTTTTGGATGTTGTAGTCAGAGAGGGTTCTGCTTGTCCTTATTGAAGATCTTGCTCTGGGTGTTGTTCAAAAGTACGCAAATCAAAGCAAACTTTTGTATCTCTTTGAGCTTTCCAGCGAAGATGAGTCTCTGTTGATCGGGAGGGATATGTGATTATCTTTCTTACGTCAATTTTAAGGTTACTATAGTAATTGTGATTTGTGGGTGGGATTAGTATTTGTTTGATTTTAAATTTAAACCTAAAAAAGGAATATTAAAAAACCCCAAAAAGGAAACGTTTAATTTTTTTTTTAAAAAAAACATTACTTTATTCATATTCCCCCTTAAAATTTTAATATTTTTAGCATTCATAATGGTTTCCAGTAAGATAATATCCTGTATTATCGCTCATTTTTATCCAGAGATCGATTATCACATCCTAAAATAAATTTTGATTTTATATTTTAACCTTTCCTGTGGAAGTAATTTCAACTTCTCTAGCTCCAGTTGCTGGGAAAAATTTAGTATAGTAAGATCTTTTTAAAGTTGATGATTCATTCATTGATCTGCTTATAAGCGAGTTATATATGATTTTTATTCTTAGTATGAGTTTAGAGTTCAAACATGACGTCAAGAGCTAAGCACAGCAATTAAGTCATAGAGGGTGCATGGGGATCCTTCTTCTTAAGTAGCCAAACTCTTGACTGTGTCTATATAGCAGTTCGAAAGTGCTAGAAATGCGTCAGTTCACATGCCAACGCTCCGACAAGGAAGATGCATGAGTCAGGAAGCTATCCTTTTAATTCCGCCGTCCTCTCTGTATAGAGGGTGGTGACGTTAGTGGACTTCTTCTTAACCGATGAACAGTCAGCCAGCAACCTATTCTGGGTTTTCTCGCTGAATCTGTCTGGAGAGTCTGTTGCTGGGTTTTCAGTTTCCAATGATAGCAGCCTGCATTCCTTTCATGCCTGAGTTTGCTTGAGTATTTATATTACTAAAGTAGAAAGTAAGTTATTATAGTGCCTTGTGGTTCCTCGAATAGGACTAGTTAATCACATTTTCACTAACTTTCTAATTTAATAATTTAATGTTGAAGAGCAATTATCTGAGGCTGAATCATATACGAAATTCCTTTCGCACAACACTAGAGGCATATCGTTCCAGATAGAATTTGCATTTACAATTGCAGGAGTTCCTATGGTGTTTATAGCTGAGTCTCTTAAAATAGTTGGATTGCTCCAGTCGTACTCAAATTTCCAATAAGTATAAATATAAGTTAAAAGACATGCTGGATATGAATCATCCAAATTATACCTTTTAAACATCTGCAGATCATAGATTTTAAATTCTATAATTTCTACGGTTTAATTTGATAGTAATAGAATTGCTATTAAAAATTATAATTATAAAATTATAAAGTCAAAATCTATGACATGCTATCAAAAGATATTTTCATTAGATAGAAAATATGCTCTTACTACTTTTAAGATAAGCATGAGTTATGATTGTAAAAAAGAACTCTTATGATTATTAGAGGAACCACTAAATTAATAGGTGAGCAATCTATTTTTTATCCTTTTAATCAGCCTTCTCAATGAGAGACCTTTAGGATGCTACGGGATTATTAAATATCACCAATCATCCTAGATCTGCGAAGATATCAGGAGAAGCGTTCAATTTTCTTATTAGAGATTTTGATCAACTCTCAACAAACTAAAATGACGTCACCACTCAAAGTGCCACATCAATACGGTTATGCACGTAAGAGAAAATCAATTTTCATTAGTAAAATTAATTAATATAAATGATAATCCTCTTGAGGATTATCATTTATATTTCTAAATTTTTAATAATACTTAAAATATAAGATTTAAATAATTTAAAATGTTTTCTTAAAATTATTAATAAAATTAGAATTGATAAATTGATATTGCCCCCTGAAATTGCTGCTTGCGAGATTAACCTTTCGAGGAACAATATTAGTCTCTATTTTGATATTTTTTTATAACCCCTAGCCTTTTGATAAGATACGGAGATTGATTTTAATTTCAAAATAATTCAGAATTTCTCCAAGTTGAAATGCTCCTTGCGCTAAGCAGAGCAGTTCCACTTAATGGCTGAAAGAATAAAAAATATAATCATATAGAATATCGAATCACATAAATATAAATTTGATTTAATATACTTTCACTGATTTAAATATTATTATTTATAAAACATTATTTGAAGATCCGATAAATATAAAGCATCAAAATAATTATTGCTATAAAAATGCTATAATATAGGACTATTACTTTTTTTCCAAGTTAAGAATGTAATTGATTTCTAATGATTAAAATAAAAATAATTATTTTTAATTTTTTAATCAGCAATTTAAATTATAAATCCGAATATATTAATATAGAGAGTCCTTTAAGAATTCCAAAGTCTTAATTTTATATTTTAATTGATTATAAAAATTGTTTAAATTAATATTAATTAAAAACATATTTATTCTAAGTTTCTTATAGGAAGTAATTGGCATTGGTTAGGGTGATTTTAATAATATAGAATTTTAATCTGTGAAAATACACACATTAAATGAAGTTAGTGAAGTTAAACAACATCAAGTTTCATAATGATTTGTTAAAAATTCATTAAATTAATTATTTTTGTGATTATAATCTAGAATCGTGATCATTTTCCATTCTAGTGCTAGATTTAGTAATTATTTTTATTACTAAAGGGTAGAGAGATATTAATTATATTAACCAGAAGATATTGCTGCATTCCTATATACTAAGCCTCTCCAGGATTATCAATTGAGATACTTAATATTTTAATTTAACTGATTGCAATTTAATTAAATTAAATCGTATTAATTCTTTCATATAAACTGCATTTGTTGCTTAAGGAGTTTACCAAAGAGCGAGGTAAAAAAGTGAGCTAGTAAACTATAGATCAGCTCCTGTAGCTTAGGTTTAAGTTATCCCATAAATAACACATTTAAATTAACTAATGTCCATAAACTTGGTTATTTAGAATATATTGAAGATACACTGAGGTTGTGCTTGGAACATGCTCATCGTAACTAACTGAAACGTAAAATACTAGAAAATATTTATTTTTAAAACTTAAAATGTATCAGTTTAGTTCCAAGTTGAGTAGCCACCTGTCGGATAGCTAAGATAAGCATAAAATTTTATATTCAATTTATATATATAATTAATTAGGTGTTGAAGAAATCTATCCCAAACTTATAATGATAATTATAGCCTATTCTAATTAGTGGGACATATTAAGAAGTTGAGTCTGTTGTCTCAGAGATAAAATTAAAATAATTTACATTATAATTGTATTTTTCTTTCTATATTATTCGTTCAGCACCGATTTTAAAAAAGTTCTCAGTTTACTTTAGTAAAGCCTCAATGAAGGAGGACTAACATATAGTCTTCTATTAAAAAAGTTACTACCGTAAGCGCTTAGCCAAGTATAGCTTAGCCCACTTTTAAAAAAGTATTTTTACTTCTGCAATTATAGGGAGCTTTCTATTTCTCTTATTGCCGAATCCGAGTTAAACTTTCTTATGTAGTGTAAGTACTAAAAACACTAACTATTACAGACAAAAGCTATTTTTATTCCAAATAATGCAAAATCTGGGCTGAAATCACTATATTGGAGGAGTATCTGCTGCAAATACTTTCAGTGGATATATAAGAAACATTAAAATATTTAAATCGTACAGATCTATTGGTTAGAGCAGATAAACCCTTCACAGTATGATGGCTCCTAATTTTGGCTTGCAGTATGACAATCTAGCTGCGCTCTATCCTTTTAGTGAACCTATGGGTGATCAAATCAGAGAATCAATTTAATATATAAATTAGTGGAACCTTCACTACATTTGACCCAGATGTTTACAATATAATTTAGTATCCAGAAAGAAATACCAAACTATGTGGTGGAGACTCAAAGTATTCAAGCAAAGGTTATTGTTAGAAGTAAGAATCACCTAGTTCTTATAATTATATTTAGGGGAGTAAAGAGTTCTTTAGTTGATAGATGGTTTGGAGTTCACATTGCCATATTCTCTATCAACTTGTTTCTCATTATCATTTTGGACAAATATGCAGCTGATGGACTAATTAAGTGTGGCAGTGGAAATTAAAAATGATTTTCTTTTATTTGAAAAGAGAGTAATGCTGTAGATAAACTCTATGTTTAACTACATATCACTTTTAGATCTACATGCCTCTCTTCAAATCGTTGGAAAAAGTAAATATATATTTCAAACATATCAGAAAATTATAATGACTATAATCATTGAAAATAAAATTAAACTTGTTTTTAGATAACACAGTGAACAATTTGATTATGAACAAGTGGATTTAAGTCACAATTAAGGCTTTTTTAAAGATGAAATAAAATATAAAAATATTAAGCTTGTGACTTTATAAGTTCAAGTGAAGTTTCAATCGTATACTTCAACACTATTTTAAATTAAATGGACCTGATCAAACTAACAAATGAAAATTATCAATTAAGCTTCGGAGACTTAGGCAATAAGTTCTGCCGTTTCTTAATAAAAAATGCAACAAACAACCCTCTTGGAATTCCCACTGGATCACTTGTTTATCTCAAGGTAAAGTAATTATATCTTAATTTTTAATTTTAGGAAATACAATATTACAGCTCTTACATATCCAGCTCATGGATAGAAAACTATGGGTTTCACTCAAAGAATACTGATCTCCAAATTTATAATTCGTAATTATTATTTTGGTTGGGTACTACAAATTGGATGAAAGCGGAGGCGACTATTTGTTTAACTCTGCTACTAATTCAAAAACAACAGATGTGATTTAGCAGCAGCTATTGACAAAATTAAGTAAAATAAATAAAGATAAAATAGTATTCCGTTTTAATAATTTAAGCTGTTAGTGGGAACAGTTTTATTTGGGCAAGTGAATATCATATTGACAGTTCAATTGTTAAGTTCAGCACTAGTTTACTTTATTGCATGGATAGCTAATTGTAACTAGTTGATATTAAAATTATAAAAGATAAGCATTGTGAAAAATACGACAGCTGTTCCACCTCTTGCTTTAACACCAAAGAGTGATTTCATACTATATATGTTAGCATATATTTATTGCTTTGGTCCACTAGCATCTGAATGTGTACCTTCTCCGACGCAATAAAATATGTTTACAAACTTAACAACCTCAGACTAATTTATACTATATGTATAAAGTTTATTAATTTTGAGAATATAGTTTACTATCTTAAGATTACTTTTAATATTTTATATGATCTTGATTGCTACAAGTACTGCAAGACTTGCAACCAGCCTTGGGTGAACGATTGTGATTAATGTATAGCCAAGATGTTTAGGATGGATAATGAATGCTACTCTACTTGCCCCTCAGGTACCTATCCTTATATTGATACTGCTAACGATCCAAGCTAATTAAACAACTTATGCTCACAAATAAATATATAAGAGCTCCCAAAAGATTTTATGAATTTAAAAGCACGAAAGATTTTTAATTAAAATAAAATAAGAAATTAATTAGGGTGTGTTTCTAAATTAAAATGCTATTCCTGCAAGAATATTCATTGTGTGTGTGACATCAATTCTTCAGATGTTAATAATAATGAATTTTAATTAAGTTTGCTTAGGCTGCAAGGACGGCTCTAACTACTTGTTTGTATAAAAGCCCTAATACGATTGCATAAAATCCTGTGGAGAGTAGAATTTTTATGATTAAGAACTATAAGATTGCTAACCCTGCCATCCTTATTGCAAGGAGTGTTGGGGACCAGAGAGTTATTTTTTATTATAGTGATATGTGCTTCTCTTGTAACAAAAATTTTATCTAGTCATCAGCAGTTTCTTGCACGGATCCTATCTGCGATTCATCCTCTTACTTTGATTATAGCGAATTAAAATGCTTGCAATGTGATCCTAGCTGTAAATCTTGCACTGGTCCCTCTAGCTCAAATTGTACCTCTTGCGCATTTGGCTATTATACCTATCACTCTCAGTGCATTGAATGCGATTATATTCCAGGCTATAAATTGCCCTATATTAATGAGATGTGCACAGAGACTTGCGGAGACCTTATTAACTACGGAGGGGCTTAATGCGATGATGGAAATACAGTGAGTGGGGATGGCTGTAGCAACATTTGCAAGGTAGAAAAACACTTTTCTTGTAACCTAACTGGGCCATGTGTCTATACAAAATCTCCTCAGCCTTACATTAAACGTATCAGCAAAGGCAATCAAGCTACTATTTGCTTTGATCAAAAAGTTATAGCAGAACCTAAGGTTTTATCTTACAATGACTTAAAATATAAATGACTTGTCAGTTTCAGTCATTAAAACTGATCGCACGGAATCTGCTTTATCATGGACAGGTGCTATTTCAAATAAATTTAATTCTACAAGCTGTCTTGACATTCAACTTTTATAATTAACTTTAGTTCTATGAGTCAATCAATGAAGGAGATGTAAGATAAAAATCAAGCAAACTATTTTTAGGTATTATCAGTAGCAATTTTGAAGAGTGGTGTCCAGTTTAAATCTTCATCTTTCAATTATTTGACTGCAAATGGAAATAAGGCCACAATTAAGCTCGATGAGACTGAATACTATGATCCAATTAAATTTATTAATTGAACTATTATATCCATATTTATAAGAGTAAGATTAATCTCATGATGAAATAATTTCCTTTAAGGTTGGTGAATCTGGTAAAAATTCAGGCATAGGTGGGTCTTAAATTTTCTTTGAGTCTTAATTTTGTGGCTCAAGTATTGATGTTAAATTAAATTTTAGTTATTTATGTCAGGATCTCTGGGGGAAATGTTTGAGCTAATAAATACTCTCCAAATTCTTTACTACATGCCTTTGATGTCTATTGATTACCCCCAGATTCTCAGAGATAGTCTCTCCACCTTCTCTATAACTGAACTTGATATTATACCAGAAGACAAGGAAAATCAATAAACATTTTTTACTAAATTAAAAACTATATATACTCATTATATTGAAAAATTCATAAAAATATCATTGTATAAATACTGATTACATAAATATGAACATTAATTGATAAGTATAGTTTTTTCTTCTAAAATATTTTATACTTAAAAATATGAAGGAATATTCCAGTGAAAAAAAGGATTTGAAAAGGTTTATGCTTTCATTTCACTATCTAATTTTAAAATTCTATATAATTATGCTTTTTATCGTCTTAATATCGTCTAAAAGGTATGTATTTTCTCACTTTAAAATATAATTTTATATTTAAGTTTAGTCTTTAATTAACTAGATGATAAAGAACTCTTGGTTTAATGATGAGCCTTTCAGCTAAAACTTTTACAACTTTGGAATAAATGGAACTGTCTTTGTCATTCAGTACAAATAAAAGATCGTCTTGTGGACAGCAGGAATACTTGGCTTTCCTCTTTTTCATTTACTTACTAAATTCTACTAACCAAAGAACTTGTAAAACATAGTTAGCGAAACTTAATTAATTATAGCATGAGAAGAATCATAAGTAAGGTAGACAGTATCTATAGATATAACTTTGCGATATAAGCATTTATTGAACTTTATTTGGAGATGACTATTTTAAACTTCATCAACTTTTACAATGTAATAATATTCTTCTAATTAACATTTATTAGTTCTAAGGAAAATCAGCTGCTCAACTAATAGGATAAATAATTTCCTATGTCTTCTTTGTAAATATTTGAATTTTTCATGCCTTTATAGACTTTGATTACTCTTGGTCCGATCATTTCTTGCGAACTTTATAATTTGGTATAAGATAAAATTTCTTCGAATAAATAAAGATTTATTTCCAATAAAGATCAGATTTATTAAGTGAACGAAATTAATATAAAGTTTAATAAGACATATAATTTGTGTAAAAATTGAATATGTTTTAATAGGTGTGAAATTATTAGCTAATCTAATTTAATTATAATGTAAATAAATAGTAATTAAAATTTATCATAATAAGTTCAATTAATATAAATAATTTTAATATAATTTATAGATATTTACAATTAATAAAATGCTCATTTATATCTCTCTGCTGAGATAAGCAATTGAATGATTGAAGAAAAAACTCTTATAATTTACTTTAGGTAATTAAGCAAACTGAAGATTGGAAAAAGGTAGAGTTATACTGTCATTTAGTTAGAGCAAGTTTATATTTTTAAATAATTTCCGGTTTTGCTTTAATTATGTATTAAACGCAGGCTTTAAATTTAAAAATAAAAAGCTAACAGCATAAAAATCACCGCCAACACTTTTAATTATTTTGGTTCAGTACTAATATTTCTTTTGCATAACCTTATGAATCAGAAGTATGTCATAATTAATTCTTAACCTTAGAATTCAATTGTTTTTCAGTACAAGTGAACACGACTGAAATTGATGCTATTATAGAAAATTTTAAGCAAAATAAAATCTCTAAGATTTCTAGTTCCATTAAAATTAATTTTCAAATTTAAATTTACCAAGGAGAATAAAACAGACACAGAAAGACATTAAAGTTTTATATTGTTATTATGAATTCAGAAACTTCCTTAAGATGAATGTAGGAACAATTGTTAATATATTTATTACGTGGGACCTTTCCTCGACAGTAAAATTTTATAGTGAATTAAGGTTTAAAAAATATGTTTATAGCATAATTTTCACTCCTAAATCTAATTATTCCAGCTCTATATGCTATCTTGAACATATAAAGCTTCAAATTTAAATACTCATTCATTCAGTTAGAGGTCATCTAAACTTAAATAAAATTATATTTTTTGCTAATTTTAACTATTATAAAATAAATTTAAAGAACAATTTTGAAATAAGTGAAGCATTTTTATATAGCAAAAATGTATTTCATGATTAAGTGGAATGCTGTAATTTTTAGCTATACTTCTTTGGGTTTATAGCTGAAGCCTTCTATTTATTCAAAAAATGTTTCAGCCTTTTCAAAATTGGATTTTAAGTTTTTTCTTCATATAACTTAAAATTAGCAAAAAATATTTATTTTATTTAAGCGCAGCTGACCTCTAATTGCCTAAATTAGGAATAAAATTTGAAGCCTTATACGTTCAAACAGCCCTCTATAACTTGAAGAATCGGATTAAGGAACGAAAATTATCCTATAAACATATTTGTTCTTAGCTTTATTCATTATAAAATTTGACAGTCGAGGAAAGGCCCCTCACCTATTTATTAAATAAGTAATTAAAGTTTTATATTCTGCTTATTTTTATCCTTTCATCCCCAATTTTACACTAATTGATAGGAAGCCTGTTTTTAGAGTAAGCATATACTGTTTTTAGAGTAAGCAGATACTGTTTTTAGTATTTTTAGTATTTTTACTGATCTTTAGAGAAGTAGCTTCAAAACCATCTATAATTGGAATGTTGTTCAAGCACGTTACCTATAATTGTGGGATTTATTAAATCTGTAAAAATATCTTTTTTTTTATATCTTTTTTTAATGTATTTTTTCTAGCAATACTCGGCCGACAAGCAGCGTTACAGTACCAAGTTTTAACACTGATGAAAAGAGCTTCGTCCTCGTTCATTGAAGCAACACTGAAGCAAAATCAATATTTTTTTTTTAATCTGGGCTGAAAGTATAATATTAAAAATTATATATTTAAAGAAGTTTATGTATTTGAGTCGATTGACAAATAAATTGAAAATACACGAATTATTAGTGATTTTATGCTTGCATGTCGTGGTTCAGTGAGCTTCATTCACCTTGGCTTCATCATTATTTTAAAAGATTGCAGCTTTTCTAAGAAAAATTTTGTCTTATCTATTAAACTAAGAACTCGCATCTTCTTCATACAGTCAAAACATGATATCTCAAGAAGATGCAAGTGATTAGTTTAACAGATAAGTCCAAATTTTGCTTATAAAAGCTGCAATCTTTTTTTTCAAATCATGATGAAGCCAATGTGAATGAAGCACACTGATCCACGACATGCAAACATAAAAACGCTAATAATTTGTGTATTTTAAATGTAAATGTCTCTCGACTCAAATTAAAAAACTTCATCTTTATTACAATTTGATTATTAGCTATATTTAAATAATTTAACTTTTGATGAGAAATTTCGACTAAATAGCGACTAAGAAGTTTGATCATAGATTTGGGTCTTTGATTTAGAATTAGTCATTCACCCTTAACTCTATCACTAAGCACTTCTACATCCCTTTTTACTTTCTAAGAAGATTCATTTATGCTGGCACTCTAGTTGTTTTATCAGATTACGGAGCTTATCAGTTGTACTTGAGCATATTCTTTACTGCTTTTCTTCTTAGTTGGTTAATAATTGTAAGGCCTTTTAACAACTTGAGAACTAACTTCCTAGTAATTTTCAATCGAATTAATAATTCATTTATATCTTTTAATTTGTATTTACTTTGTAAATGAAGCTACTATACTGCTGACGTTCTTACTTTCCATTTACTTTATTAGCAAAGTTGGGAAAACCAGTTAATAAAGGCTGGAGGTGAGTATTGTAATCATCATGATATGGCTCCAATACGATTTGGTAATTGTAAACATATAAATACAAATTTAATTATTTAATTTGCTCATCCTAGCTTATAGTATTTTCTTGTCCAGGAGTTAGGTTATTATATCTTTATTTTCCCAACTTTCCTTTGAGATGCGATTACTTTTTGAGGTTTCTTTATTGATTACATGTGATAAAAGGTATTAAAATCCTCTTATACTTATTCCTGCAAATTTTTTCATTATTTCAGAACTATTCTAAGTATCTTTATAATTTTTAGGAGTTTTAACTTGTCAATGAGCTCAACTAAAACACACATTAACTTTAAAATTTTATGGACTTTTTTTATATAAAATTAGGGAAAATTTAAATTAAAAAATTTTAAATCTCCTGTTTGTTTTTTGATACTTTAAAATTGTATCGTTAGGATTACAGAATAGTTTATTAACTCTTCACTCTACCATTATGAATTTAAATAATATGAATAAGATTTATTTATCTAATCCATTTAAATCACTTCAAATCGTATTTGATCAATAATATCGGTTTGCGTTTTTGTTAACTTACTTATTATGGGCTACAATTTAATTATCAAGAGCAAGTAATTCTATTACAGGATGAAGAATTAGTTTATCACTTTAAGGAAAAAAAGGCTAGCAAGGAAAGAGAGAAGAAACACGTAAATACCAGCAACTGATCTTAATATTTATTATTTATCAGTCAGCTAACAGGAAATTTGAAATAAACTAAGCAGAGGATGAACTTAATGCTCTTAATTTTTAAATAAAAAATTACTCCAATAAGGCATTCAGAATGTGAGAGTCTTGAGACCTAGTAGAACGATAATTTAACTCTTGGAGATGTCAAGATAGTTTTAATTTAGTAGAGAGATAAAGCCGAAAGCATATGCTCCAGTCAAGTTAATTATCTTTTAAGGTAGACTTAATAGCTATAGAGATAGAAGTAAATTACTTAGTATTCAACGGAGGATGGTCTTAAAAATCTAACTCTCTCTACTGAACCACCAAACTCAAATATGATCATTTCTTCTCCATAAAACTTACTCCAAAATAAAAGATAAGTTAAATCTTTAGTAGCTGCAAAACCATATGTTCCTTCGAAGTTCAAGAAAAACAAACCCAATTTTAATCTCAAAGAGGTGTTTCTCTAAAATGATAAGTAAATTTCTACCGCATTCCTGCCAGTAAATTTTGTAAATTTAAATTTTAAAAAGGAGAAATAAATTTATTTGAAATAGATAAATCGTCTTTTTCGTTTAAAAGGATCTAACCCTAACATCATTCATAATTAATAATCTTTGGTAAAAAATCCTCAAATAGCTTCAGCATTGAGAAATAATAAATAGCCTGCTAACCTTAATACCACCACAATGAAATCCAATTCAATTAATGACAAAAATACATCTTAATTTAAGTTTTATATTTTAATCTAGCTAGGCTTTTGATTCAAAATTTAATCAAGCTTCCCAATTAATTAATAAGAAAGAGTATTCAAGAATAAAAACGAGACTAATATAGTTTATGAATAAAAAGTGGATAGAATAAGTTCATAAAATTAGCGGTAATCAAATGCTCCTATTCAAAATGATTCCCTTTCAAATTATTTAAATAAGGAAACCCAAACTCTTCATATTTCTTAAAATTATTTGATTAAACAAAATAATTTTTAAATTTTATTTTGAGAGTGGATAGAAATTTGCTATTAAATAATTTTTTAATTATTGTACCTATTTTATTTTTTTAAATATTTTTGTAATTAAAGTCTAAAATAGGCCAATAATTTTTTAATAAACTTTACTTCCTATATTTTTGTAAAAAAAAGAACTGTTCATGAATTCAATTAAAGGAAAATAAATTAAATGTCAATATAAATTAAAAAATTATTTTATATTCAATTCTAAAATTATTTTAAATTGAGGTTTTAAAAAATTTATAAGAGCATCCTAATAAGATTTCTATAATTTTGATAAAGTTCTAGTATTTTCTAATATATTTTTGAGAACTATGGTTTAAATATGAAGAATCAATTTTTATTTTACAGGGGGTAGTTTTTCCTATTAAATAAGTTAATATTTGATTAGTCTTCAAATGATTATAGATAATACTTATTTTTAAAGTAAAGTACTCGGGGGATGGAAATTTCTAATACCAAATAATCCTCACCTTCCTAAAAACAAAATATGTAAAAGAATAGTAATTAAAAATAGAGCAGCTTTAAAAGTCAAAAGGGAAGTTTAAAAGAAGAGAGAGTTAAATCTGTCAGATTCAGAGAGGAGGAGAAGGAACAAATTTTATAGAATATATTTTATTATTAGAACTTTGAGATGTTTAAGCAAAGTAGGGACCAAAATTTTAGTTTCTAAAATGTTAATTTGAATACTTCTTCCAGAGACGAAAATTATCATTTTATAAAAAAATTGTTTATGTTGCTCCAAATAGTAATAGATGAAAGGTAATTTCAATTCCAAAATTAAAATCTTTGATTTTTTATAGTTGAATATTAATATATTTTAATATCTGGTTTGTTTGATAACACTCTGCATAGATTTTCAAGGGATTAGAGCAAGGATTTTGTTCTCCTGCTTAAGTCTGAGAATAAGTCTCCTAGCTTGCTCATCAGCTCCTAATAGTCCAACTTGGATATCTGGCTTGACTATGAAGACTGGCATCTTTCTGACCTTTTTTTTCCTTGTCCCCCTCTCTAATACATAGTCTTAAGGAAGGTTTCTGAGTGAAGCAGGTAATCAGTGATTCCATTGGTGACTCCTCCAATAAGGTAGATACCTCCATATGGCATGTACTTGAGGGCAGCGTTGCCCACTTCACAGCCAAAGATCTCTGCAAATTTATCTACAACCTTCAAGCACAAAGGATCCTTGCGTCTTATTCCTGCTTCGATGATGTTGTGAGAGGTCATTTGGTTGAAGTTTATACCCTCCTTCTCTAAAACTCTATCGAAATCCTTGTACTTGGTCCTCATGAAGTCGTAAATTAGGGGCACTGCAGGGCCAGCACACATTCTCTCTATCGATACTCTGCTTACTTTGCCCTTCGCTCTCAAGTTCTCTATGTTGTCTGAGTTCTCAAGGTACTCATGAGCAAACTCTAGCAACTCAATAAATAAATTGAATCAAAGTCTTCCTGTGTTCTTACAGAGAACTCAGTATGTCCACCTTCACTAGGGTACACTTCATAATAAGGAGCATAGTCACTCTTGCACAAAAAGCCCTATCCAAGACCAGTTCCAGGTCCAATCACCAACTTCACTCCATCAGGTTGTGGGAGCTAGTCAGTCAGTCTTAATGTAATCCTTCTCCTAGAGATTGATGATTCCTAGTCCTGCAACTGCAAAATCATTAAGCAATTGGAACTTAGAGATCCTTATTGCCTGAGATAGTGCAGTTCCATCTACAGGAGGCCAGTGAGGGCAATTAGTTACTTCACAAGTATTATTGTCGACTGGACCAGCAATACCAACTACTCCAACTGAAGGCCACTGGGAAGTTGATCCTTCAAACTCCTTGAGGAAATTTCTTACAGCCTCCTCAAAGCTTTGGACAGTTCTGGAGTCAATGGTGGACTCTTTGATGGTGACTCTTCTCTCTCTGTCGTTCAGGTAGATGTGGCTTAGGATAAGTCTGACGTTAGTTCCGCCAACGTCTCCCAGCAAAACGATATAGTCTTCAGCCAAAGGATCAAAACCATTTGGATCAGCTTTTGGAGTTTCAACAGCAGCCGAAGAATTAGTTTAGGTGTTGCCGAAGTTCATGAGTTTGTCAAGTAAATAGCCAAGAGTTAGGGCTGAAGCAGTTCCTATTCCTCCAATAATTGCTCCTTTAACTTAGGGATCCATTCTGTTATCGATACTTTGTGTGTTTGTAGTTTAAGTTTGATTTAGTATTTTTAATTATAAATCTTAGACAAATTGCGCTTTAAATAGGGATATTTACATTTTATTTTTATCCACCTTTGGAGCAAAATCTTTTCAAAAATTAATTAAATACTAATCCAATATTTTATTCTTTTTAAATTTGGGAAGTTATTCATTTTTCTTAATTTTATTTTCAAAATTGAATGGTGAGATAATTTTGAAGTTTAATTTTTCAAATTTCTATTTCTTACTAAAAAATTATTTTAATTATAAATAATAACTATAAATGAGAGAGATAAAAATTAGAAAAGAACGACTTTTAGTAATGATCAAAATACAATTGCAGTATAGAATAAGTTTAAAGGGCGAGGAGTTCTTAAGACTACTAAAAGGAAAAATATATAGTTAATGACGAATTAAGATTTTACTAAATTTAAAATTCAATTGCTAATATTATTTAATTACTTTTAAAAGTTTTTAATTTATTATCACTTTTATTATTCAATTAAATTGATTCCATAATTTAAATTTTAGTTAAGCAATAGTTTAAAAGTAAATTGTAGTCAAAATCATAAACAACTTATATGGCTAGTTATCTAATGCAAAATCTTTTTATTAATACTATTTTATAGTACTCAGATATAACTACAAATATCTTATAAGATTATAGATGTTAAAATAAGAATTCTTTTTACTTTTACCTTAAATGTGATGGGTGAACATTATAATAAAAAGATTATTTCGATAAAACTTTAAATTTAAATGTTAGAGTATAACAAAATATTTGAAAATTTAATACTTTTAGAAAAATTAACTAAGATATAACCCTTCTCAGATAAGTATAAAAAAATACTGGTTCCTTTAAGACCTGTCTGAGAGTTGGTTCTAAATCACTCACTTTCAAAGTTTTGGCCTTCCTCAAGGGATTTGGCCAACCCTTCTCACATCTGCTAAAAATAGGAATTATTTATTTGTAGCATGAGCGAGTATATTTAAAACCTTGCATGGGCAACTGATTATTCTAGCTAGAAGCTTAAGTAAATGAGTCTTTCAAACCCTTCTTATTATATTCAAGGCTGAGAAACTTATGAAGTATTCAGACCTCAGATTATCATAAGATTTTAGATTGTTGAGATTTCATTACTTTCAGCCTTTAGCAAGAAGTATTTCAGTCGCATGTGCTCAACCTCAGCATCCTCCCTTGGAAGCATCAGGATTTTCCTCTTTAGTATACTTCAGTCCGATGCAATCTTCTGCTATGGTTGGATGGATTCCTACGCAAGAATCTAGAAGCTCCTTGGTCACTCCGCATTTCATTGCAATGCCAATTCCTTAGGTTATCTCACCAGCATTAGGAGCACAAATGTGGAATCCAACCACTCTATTATTATCAGCTTTATTTACCAAGACCTTGACATAGCACTCGCCTTCTGGGCGGCCTTTATTATATGACCACTCTAGAGGTCGGAATTCAGTATGGAAAGTTGAAATATTATCATCTCCAAACAACTTCTTAGCATCTTCTTCACTGTAACCGCAGCAACCATACTCAAGAGGAGTGAACACTGTAGTAGGTACGTTAATATAGTCCATCTTCTCAGTTGCTCCTCCAAATATTCTGTACGACAATAATTTTCCAGCCTTAATTGCAACTGGTGTAAGTTCTAATTTTCCATAGATCACGTCACCGATAGCGTAAATATGTGGCACAACTGTCTGTTCCTCATCACTCACTTTTATTTTGTGGTTTGACTCAGATTTAATACCAACTCTGTCTAAGTTGAGACCTTGAGTGAGTGCGTATCTGCCGATAGCGAAGAGTACTGTATCGTATTCATCCTATTTAATTTCTCCATTCTGATCGAAAGTGACTAGGGTCCTTCCAGAAGGATCTGGCTTTTCAAGTTTAACAGGAATGCCTCCCTTTATAAACTTTACTCCGTGGTTCTCCATGTAGTTTCCGATACGCTCAGCCATATCCTGATCAAACCCTCTCAGGAGTATAGATCTTACCATCACAGTTGTATCATAGCCTAGAGCATTTAAGAAACCTGCACATTCGAGGGCTACATAAGAGGCTCCTACAACTAGGGTTTTTCCTGGAGCTTTCTTTAGTGAAAAAACATCATCGCTCGTTATACCGAACTCTTTGTCACCTGGGATGTCAGGGTAGGAGGGTCTTCCACCAACTGCAATCACTATCTTATCAGCTGTTACAGTCTCCTTAGTCTTGCCGTTGTCGAGATGAATGGTGTGGTCATCCTAGAAGGTTGCATAAGAATTGAAGTACTTGACCTTTAACTTAATTAGGTCTGCTTTGTAGCCCCAATTCAAACTCTTGATGTGCTTTTGGACACTTCCGACCATTTTTGACCAGTCATGCTTCATTTCTTCATGCACTGGGATACCAGCTAGCTTTTGATCTTCCTTTGCTTCAGCCAATATACCAGCATAGTGCATCAGTTTCTTTGGGATGCAGCCTACATTCACGCAAGTACCGCCAAGACCCCATGTTGAACCCACTGGACTAGGCTTCACGAAATCTGCCAATGCTACTTTCTTTCCAAGGGTAGAGGCCCATCTAGCAGCAGAGATACCACCAGAACCACCTCCAATAACGAACAGATCGTAGTCGTAGGGGTGATCAGGTACAACTTCCTCAGGCTCCTGCACGGTTTGCTGTGAATTATAGTCTGGATTGTCGAAAGGATTTGACCAAGTGAAATCCATTTTTCAGCGCTTTTAATTAATTGATACTTCAATTGGCGCCTGAGACTTTTAATTAATACAGCTCATATTCAATTTCCTTAATAACCCTTATACCTCCTATTCAGTTTTTCGAGAGAAATTTTTGACAGATTTGCAGTTTTTAAAGATAATTAGATTCATAACTAATCAAAATACATATTAAAAATGGAGTCCACAGTCAAGAAATTAAATCGGCCTTAAATAACTAGCATATTTAATTAAAAATAATTAAATAGGTACTAAAAAAATAATTAATATATTGAATTGAAATCCTGAATTATAATTTTTTCATAAAATATTTTTGTGACAAAATACTAGGTTTGAAAATTATAGGTTGAGTATGAATGCATATGATCGATTATTCGTATAACTTTTCAAATTCTTGCTGATTGAACCCTTGTGCTGTTTTAAAAAAAATTTTAAAGAAAATAAAAATTGCATTTCAAAATTGATAAATTAAATTCAAAAAATTTTCCCAGACAACCCACCTTTGTTCAGTGTTTTTATTGAAGAAATTTTTCTAGTTTCTGAAAATTTTTTTAATTATTATCCTTTTATAGTGATGGATTTTAAATTTAAAATAGTTTAAAAATTGTTTGGGATTGTAATCAAATTAAACACATTGCATCTACTACAAATATCTGAATCTAGAAAATTTTTTGGAAAATTTTAAAAAGTAAAAAAAAAAATTTGCCCTTAAAAAATTAGGTTTCCATTAAGTTGAAGTAAAACCCCGGTCTGATGTAAAAAACCCCTTTTTAAAAATTTTTAAATTTTACCCAAATCAGAGACTCTGCATTGCTTAATAATTTTTTAATTTAAAAAAGTTATTTGATTGGAAAATTTAAAAAAAATTTTAAAGAGGGATTTTTTCTTAGAGGGTTTTACTTCAACTTAGTGTAAATACCAAATTTTTTAATGTAAAAATATTTTTTTTTCAAATTTTTAAAATTTTTCCCAAAAATTTTCTAGATTCAATATTAGTAGTAATGAAAGTTTAAATTTGAAAATCCAAAAATTTTTAAAACTATAATTAAACTTTAAAAACAAAGAAAAACTTAAAAAACTCTCTTTCAATAACAGACACTGAACAAAGGTGGATTGTCTGAAATTATTTGAATTTAATTTATCAATTTTGCAAATGCAATTCTATTTTCTTAATATATTATGCTTTTTAAATGTCTACTGAAATAATAATATCACACACAATCAACAGTGCTGAGATTGACTTCTAAAACTTGAAGATGGCAGCCGATTATTCAAGGGACAAGTAAGGCATCCCTTCAAATCGACAGAGACTCATCTTAGCTAAGAAGATCAAATTGATACAAAACTACTCTTGTATTTGAATACTTTTGAACAACATCCAAAACAATAACAAGTAGAGTCCTCACTAACTGCAACATCCAGAAGGAGTATACCCTCACACTCAACAGCCAATTGATCAAAGTACAGGGCACTAGCACTAAAAGTTAGTAAGGTGCGGTGCTCTCCATGATCTTGGCACTAAAATAGTAAAATCTCGCTCCCTCATCAAATTTAAAAGCATAATGTTTTAAAACTATCTCTTATTTTATATAAATCATTTTTTCTTGCATACCATCCTCTATCATTATTCATATTTAGCCTACAATTGAATTAGTGAAAGCTAATTTTAAAATTATTTAAAAAAAAGAAACTTGAATAAAACCCCATAAGCGAAGTGAATCGTATATTTTAAGATTAAGAATAATTATACTTTTAAGCATTAGGCTTTAGTCAACAAGAATGTTAACAGGCTTTAAAATAAAAGTAAGGGGTGATAATTTTTAGTTATTAAATAGAAAAAGATTAGGTTTTAATTAAATTAAGACACCCCAGTGGTTATTCACTGATCTCTTGAGCGTAATCCAATTAAACATTAATTTAAAAAAACTTAATTAAACACCCCAACAAATTAAATTTTAACCCAAAGGAAACCCAAAAAATTTTAATGATTAGAAATTTTTCCCAAAAATTTTTTAAAAATTTTTTTTATCCTTATTTTTTAAAACCCCGAAAACCTTTTTTTTTCCAAATTTAAAAAACCTTTTATTATAAACTTTTAGAAAAAATTTTAAAAATTCAGTAAATTTTGACTATAATAGGGTATTGCAATTAACTAAATAAAGTGGCTCCCGTATTCTTGAGACTGTCCAAATTCTTTAACAACTTTATTAAGCAAAACCTTTCAAAGCTGTTTAACTACGTTCCTTGCTAAGAGATATCTCTATCTTTCCTCTCAGATCAGATAGTAGCTCCAGCAGATTTTAAATGTTTTAGTTTTTTATTTAGATCTTCTTAATTTAAACTACAGAAAGGCAAAGATAACTTTCACTAAGGCTTTTGCTTCATTCCTTAACTAATGGCAAGAAACTAAAACAGCTGGCAGAAGAAACATCCAAGCTCTTCAGGAAATAAAAGTGCCCAGAACAATTTCATAAATTACTATAACATCCGAAAGCATTATGAATACCGAGGTTAACCAAACAGGTCTCTCTAAATTCATTTAAATTGTTTTAAATAAAAAATCTAAAAATTTTAATTTTTTTTCAATTTTAAACTGGATTCCGGAAAAGACCAAAATTTAAATGGAAGAAAAGGGATTCCCCAAAAAAATTTAAAATAATTTAAATAAAATTTAAATTTTTTTTTTCTAAAAAAAATTAATAAAAATGATAGAAAATATTAAATATTTAAAAAAATTTAAATTTTGTAAAAAAACCTTTAAGGGGGAAAAAATATTTTTTTAACCTTTTCCTTTTTTAAATAAATTTTAAAATTTGGAATTTAAAAAGAAATTTGGGGTATCAATTTTAATTAAAATTTTTTTAAAGGGGGTTTTTTTGGGCCGCCTTTTAGGTTATTTTTTTTCTATTAAATTCCTTTTTAAATTTAAAAGTCCCTATTTATATTTTAAAATGGTTTTTTATTTAAAAACTTTAAATTTAAGAACTCTGCTCACATGGAATCTAAGAGACTTAATCGATTCAGATTCTAAACTTGAGCTTAAAATAGTTTGATGAAGACTTAGTAGGCTTAGATTTACTTACAAATATATCTTAAATGACTCTCAGAGTAGTATATTTTAGTTTAATAGCAGAATTAGATACTGAATATCATGTGCTAGGACTACCAATCAATTTAACAAGTCTTGCTATTGAATTTGAATAGAATTTAAATTAGGTAGAAAGCAATTGTCTCTAGTCTATCACTTAAAGTTTATGCTCTCTCAAGAAACTCAAAACCTTGACTTTATAGTCAGATATTTAATGGGAATAGAAGGTTGTTAAAATGTGATTCATAATATGAACCATTTCTATTGATTAGTCTCCTCCTTGTTTTCGAGCAATTGTTGTGAGATTTAAAAAAATTGATTATGGAGTGTGATCATTAAAATTATATTCAGTACTTTCCGGTTCTGCGACTTTTAATAGAATTATAATCGTTCTGATTTCTTAGCATTTATAAATTTAGGCATTCGAGTTCTCTTTTTATGATAATGTGATTTTAATATTCCTACACTGTGAAGAGCTCATTTCCTATAAGAGATATTATAATTCATAATTTAATATGTGGAACTTTTGAAATATTTTAAAACAAATCCGATTGTGTTTTCAGTTGATAATTAGCCACTCTATCGCTCTAATTTAATACGATATTAAAGTATTTCTAAACTCAGATTTATAAAATAATCTTGGCTATATTTTATTTTAGTTAGAGCATTAAACTTTCTATATTGCTATTCACTCTTTATATTTATAAATATATTTAACCCTATCTCTACTAGTAACAATCTCACTATGAACATTTGGTTATTGTTTTGTCAAGGCACTTTGAATTCAGTGAGAACTTGCAAAATAGTGTCTATAATATTATAGATAAAAACTAAATCAAACTATATTACTTTTCTAAAGATAAAGTTATACAAAATATGGTTTTAACTAATTTAAAAATAATATGCGCCCTATTTATTATAAACTTGAAACATCATTAAAATTTTTCAGATTGTAGATAATCTGAAATAATATTACTTAATTAATTTCGCCCTTTAATACCGAGAGAAGAGATCTTTATAAATTTAAAAAAAAAATATGAATTTAATGCTTTGATGAAGAACTATAACTTGTCTTAACACAATTTAATATGAGATAATTAAATATATATTTTTTAAGAGTTGACTTTTCATTAATTTTCATTTATACCAAATAGATAAGTCCATTTTTTAAATAATTCTTTTGCTTGCTTGAATTAATTTATTATTTTAAAATAGACTAAACAGCAAATTAATGTTTATTAAAGATATAAAGCTTATTATAGTGCAGAATTTAATGGAAAAGAGAAGATTGTTAAAAAAGAGATTAATAAAAGAACTCATTTGTTTAATTATTACACTCCACCCAGTAACGATAATTTAATGCTATGAGTTTTTATTGCTATCGGTAATGGAGCGCCTGGCCTACCATATTATAATTATCTACAATTGTCTTTGGAACATTTTCATTGACGATTCATCTAATAGGTCTTTCCCGAATTTCCCATCATCCTCCTAATGTCTTATTGAGATCTCAGCATGGATTGTTCGCAAATGCTATTCTTGGCTATTCTAAGGATTTGATTTTCATTAGTATCAGAAATTAGTAATTTCATAAATTTATTAATTTAAAAGAAATATAATCTGTTTTTAGATAGAATAAAATTATATCCCATGCATCAATTTGACGTCACCTCTGAGCGTCAGAGATTAGCCACCTCGAGATTTTATCCACATTTTCCTATTTCTACTTTATCTAGAATTGAGGCGCAGGTCGTATACTTCTTTTATATTGAGAATCTTCTGACTTATATGCTCATATGCGCGGTGATACTTCAAAGCTTCCTCGGAAACTGTTTCTTCCCTAAGAGCTCCAATCTTGTATACCCTGTAGCGGCTCTAAGTTTATGTTTAATGCAGTAAAGATGGATGGCGGGTAGTGGATCGTTTCCTAATTTTAGCTGTCTAATCTGCCTCCTCGCAGTCTCTTTTTTGTCCTTGGAATCGCGTTCTATTTGACGCATGTCTCATCCTGGCGCTAATTTTCACATACAGGTATGCTACGTCAACTATCGTGTAGAAGCCCATATCTTGATTACCGTAACATCACCTTAGTGGGTATTCGGCACGACGTCGCGTACTCTCCTAATTTCACTCAATTAGCTTATGGTTCCACGAAGCTTGATGATAATCGTCTTATAGTTTTATCATTAATATTAGTTGGCATACTCAAATAGTATTTTAAATATATCTCTCTAATAGCGCTTTACTGCGTAAGCCTATTGTAATACTCATCATCTTTCTCACTATTCCTGTCCATCATCTCATTTCTTGTCATTATATAAATATCGTGTCATATGCCTAACCAATTCCATCCACGATACCAATTATAACGTTTATTGACTTCCTCTTGGTGATGTATAAGTTGCTGAAATATAATGGATTATTCACAATCAGCTCAAGTGTCTCAATTGACTCACTTTACTCAATTGACTCATTTGGATCATTTATATTTGGTAATTATCTATTAAACAATTCTTTCTTGTAAAGTTAATCATGATAATTGTTATCTAAATATTTTTTAGTTATCTGATGGAGCTCAGATGCCTCAGCTGCCTCAACTTTCTCAAATGTCTCAATTGACTCAATTGGCTCATTTGAACATAAATTAAATCAAACAAAAACTTTTCAAAAGATTAATTAATTCACAAAACTCAAAACACTCAAATTTACGAATTAAAGTCCGAGGAGAGAAGATAAGACCCAACAAAACTTTTTCAATAGAACAAAGCAGAACTAAAAATATAAGGCAGAGTATATTTTAACTTTCGTTCAAAGTCCACTATGAGTAATCATACTCGAAAGCCACCAGTTCTTCTTTATTAAAAATTAAAAGCTAAAGTTTTTTTAATAGGAGTGACAGACTAAGATGAGAAAGAACAAGGATAACTGAAGCCTTAACTATTTAACTTCATCAGCAACTTAACAAACCTGTTGCTATAATTCGAATCCTATTGATGTACCGGATGGGCAACAGTTATGAACATACCCCAGTTCATACTTCCTACAAGCAGATATCTAGCTCAGCGGTATTAAGAATAAGTCCTTACACGCTATATACAAAATAGATTCTGCCCCTCGCTCCGCAATTATTCCAACACATGATGTATAATTACAACCTGACCTAAGCATTAGCACTTCCCACAGAGGTCGAGGAGTTCATAATATCTCATGAGACCCTAGAGGCTTGGAGTGGCTTGACTTTGAAAGAACGTTGTATAATGGCTCATTGACGCTTCCCTGAATTCAAACTCTCTCCATCTCGCTTGAGATCAATCTATAGTCGAAACGGAATAAAGAGGAAGGCGATCGCAGTCACCAAGTATCTAAGTCCCAAGTAGAAACATTCTTTACCGGAACTGGAGAATGAGATGCTTCGCAAAATTTAACACTCAATCTCAAGCAATCGTGATATCCTATTTGTGGATGAAGTGATGTTCACTATATCAACCAGGCTTCGTCTAGAATATAGCAAAAGAAATGAAAATATTCAGGTATAGGATAAATTTCAAGCATAGCGAGCCTGGCAGTTGTGTGTGGCATCTCTCCATCTAAGGGCCTTGAATCTTTACACTCACGATAAGATCGATATTCGAAAACAGATACTTGACAAGTTTTAAATCTTTATTTGGGAGTAATGATATCCTCAAGAGAAAATACCTCGTCTGCTCAATGCGTTGAATCAAGTTGACACATCTTTCGAAAGTTCTATACCATCAAAGCAAACGGATTACTTAACCTATGCAATGACTAATTATAGAGCTCATCTGTCACTGCTCCTCCTATAACCTTCGCTACCATAGCGCTACTCCAATCCCAATCGAGCAAACCTAATACTATTTCATTTGTCTAGTGGAAATTACAACTGCACGCTCTAACCACATGTATCCACACTCTGAAACGATCAAGCAAGCTTGTCTGATCATACTAGGATATCGACAAGACTTCAGCTGCTGTTGAAATGGTTAAGCCAATCCTTCTTGACAATGCCAAGAATGCAATCACTAGCTGACTGAAGGATTTTATGTTCGTTGATCACTGAATGAGGATAAGGTAATCCTTGTGTATTAGTTTCTATTTAAGGTGTACCTTAGTATCAAAATAGATACAACCGTCCCTCCATTTTTTGAGGTCTAGAGCCTGCTAATTCATCTTGGACAGTAACATCGCTCTTTTCGACTTATATGTTAGACTGACATGCGGTTTGTCTTACCGGCTTCCGTCGTTCTATATAGTCAAACTTTCTGATTGTTCATCGCGCAATTACTTGTTGCTTGCGACTCGCTCGATTAGTTCTAATAATATCCATTTATTCACGATAGTGTGATACGGATATAGCTCTAGGCTATGGCGTAATCGCGAGCAACATCTGAGACTTGTTGGTTTTCTATCTTCGCTGGCTTTGAATGTCATCTTGGTAAGCTGTTTTCATGAGTATCATCACCACAGAAAGTATCTCTTCCTTTTACTCTATAAGCTCATTTCAGATCCCTTAGAGCCCTAGAGTGCGCTCTACTCCAGAATAAGTATAGTGACGCCTTGACTGTGAAAGCCATCTCGGTCTGAGACTGATGAGATCACCGTACTAAGTATAACTTATTCTTATTGCTCCTATCTGTCATTGACTATGTTCCTTTTATTGTTGGCGGTTTACGACGATGAGCAAGGTATTCAGCTGGAGAGTATTGACCACGTTGTAAGAAAGAGATTGGCGGTTCAATACCGTGTCTTTTCTGTCTCAGTCTGTTGCAGACAATTCCATGGCAGACCGACTAGCATCGGTACATGCGATACCGCATCCTAATCTAGTTCACTCCTTTCGCACTAACATCTGTCTTTCGCTAATTCCCGAGAGATCCCATCCCATATGAGACAATGGCCACCGCAACTCAGTGTACACTTCTGTAAATCTTTCGATCACATGTGAAGCAACTTCCTACTCTCTCATACCCCTTTTCATGAGTCCTGTTGCTGATAAGCTCACATACCTCGATGTGACATCTTCCTTCTCAACTATCCCTTGACACAACACCATGACGTCCATTAGTCAGCTACCATCCCATTAGTACGTAAATTTATAAAATATTTTCAATGCTAAATTATAGTTTATACGATTCTCTTGACAGCACAATAGAATATTAGGTCTATCCTTTCAGTACCTGGAATCTTGCCTATCGATCTTGAGACCTCCAACTCATTAGTATTACCAGCAAGTCTTGTCGAGTGCGCCCTCGGATCCACAGAATCGTGTTCAACTTAATATTCTCATAGACCATTCCTCGTTTTGAAACAGCTGTCATTTTAGAAATATAAGCTCTGGAACTGGATGACTATATTAAATTCCTTTATAGAGAAAGATCAGCTATTTATATGATTGTTGCATTGAGGTGGAAATTAAAATTAATTTGCGTTGTATGGGAGTTGTTAACCATCTGACTGAGCAATATTTAAATTCAATTTAATCAAACTTTAATCTAATTTTTAATGATTTTTCTGATCGCCTAGCCAAATCGTTTATTCCTGTCGTCGCTTTCTCGTTTCGTTTCTTTGTTCTCTGACATGAACTTTTTTGACCTTAGATTACGATACATTGCTCCTTTGGACTATCTATACACTTTAATTCACATACTTATTGACGTGATATTTTAAACTTTCTTCTTCACCCATTAGACTGACTATAAATATTATGAATTTACGGTAGTCTATTAATATTAATTTGCCGCTATTTTAAATTGAACCTTTGGTCCAGAGAGCGAACGAGATCCACAGGGATCAGATCTGAGGACAGCCGTCAAAGCGCGATTCCTTCAACGATAGAAACCTCATTTACTCTCCTCGGGTCTGTCATCATTCTAACAAAAATCTCTTGCTAATGCACAAGATTGATAAAGACCCGAGACACGTACATAAAGCAACTCTACTAGAAAATTTGAACGATTTATTCGATGGTAAAGTATCATTTTGTAGAGAATTCTTGTCTCTGATTCTTGATCATCGGTATGAATAATCTGCAAGTGTATGACATCCTCACAAGACATATTAAGGTGTTGGACAAGCGCATCTTCCACAAACTTACAAAGCTCACATTCAAAGAGATATGGAAAAAACACCTTGCTCCTACCGATACTCTCCGTCTCTTTATCTCAATATGAGCTGGAGGAGATCAAAGATTACATCAGACTTATGAGATAAAGATTAGGTCGAAAATCAAATCAAGCAAAGACAAAGATCCAAAAGCAATTGAAAAAATTACCTCTAAATTGGAAAATTTATTAATGTCTAATGAAGAAGTTGGGTATATCGCCACAGAGAAAGACTAGTTGAACACATCTCTGGGTAACATAGACATGGTGCACTCTTAAGCCAAGGTATCTTGGTTTATATTAGAGAACTTTTCTTCTTTAGAGACAAATACTAAGCTGCTCACTCAGAAACATCTGATGAAATAGTTCGAAAGTGATCCTATGTTCTTTTCCGCCTGCTTCGAGGAGTACTTGATGGACATCAAAGATATTACACTTAAGCTTTTCAAACTAAGAGATTATGCGAAAATCACGCAAACCTCTTCTTCATCCACTGTCGGTACTCCAATGAGCCTCACCTGTCAGTCTGAAAGCAGAGGTATACTCATTTTCACACTGCGAGCATCTTTCCATCACCTCGAGCTTAGAGGCAGGACTTTGCATGACATACTCTATACCTACTCTTCTTTTTCAGCTGAAGACTCTGCCCTAAAATTCTCCGATTGAGAATCTTGTGAGTGTTCAAATATGGTGAAAAGTCAATTTTACAATGTTGTCTCAAAAGACAAGATTTCCCATTATCACCTTAGCTAATAGCACTTGTTGTTGAGCATCAGCCAAACCTAATTCACGCTCGTAGTAAGATAAATGAAGTTTACTTTAAAAACTTTGAGATCTATCTCAAAGATCGAGGGTTCTCTAGAAACCAAATCGATCACATTAAGAAAAAACGGTTATAAAATGTACAAATAAAACAACTAAAAAGTGCAAGATTCTTTGATATATAAGGACTTTGAATTTCGAGAAACGAAATCATTTTCTCGCAACAGCTTCATGTTTGTTTTCTACCCATTCCTTAGTCCAATGATTGATGAATTGACTCTCCGGACCTATCTCTAGTCCACAAAAAGACCTTAACTAATTGCTTCATGTCTGCAGTTGATCAAGGAGACCATGCGAGCAAAATTCATCACAGTCTCCCTCCTTGAAGAGACTCTATGGTTGTGCTTTCGATTAACACACTATCTTCAATGGATTCCCGTGACTATTCGAACAGTGTTGGACTCTAAGATGAGCAAAGATTGGATCTGAGAAGTCACACACAAACTCCCAGTCGATTCTACATTAAAGTTGCCAGGCATTTGATAATCATGAAAGGAAGAAATCACTGTCATTATCCGTTATATTTTACGAATGTATAAACCCTAATCATCGTAAAATAAAATTCTTGCACATACACGAGTATTCAGTGACGAGATAGACTGCCTAAATTCAATTCAAAGTCAAAAGGCATGCGACACTACAAACACAATATCACTACTAGGCATGGTCTCTTCTTGTATTATCCTCACTTCAAGAGTTTGGTTCTCAGTGCCACATGCCCATGCTTCAGGAAAAATTGGGTGATGTGGCTTATTGTAATGTATGGCTACAGCAAGGGAAAAAAAGGTTTTATTCATCGTCCCTAACGACATCCTAACATCCTGAGACGCTTACGGCACCTACAACTCTTGGGCCAGGCTATAAGGTGTTCACTATAAATGGATTCTAGATATATGAAGAGGTACTATGATATAATTGGTGATTAGAAAGTTCCAGATTAGATAATTAAAACAAACTTCCCTTTCACAACCGTAAAACAATAAAATATCGGTGTTGATTGTAAATGTCACGCAACCTTTGTTCAGTGCAACTTGGAATTCAGAGGTTGAGAGATCTTATCAAATTAATGGTGTCAGCCGATGTGAGCTTTCAGAGTAATAGAGCTATCTCTGAGTTAAAGCAAGATTTAGGAGGGCCAAATTCAAGCCTTTTAGCACTTACAAAGAGAGAATTTAAATGCTGAAGCAGAATTGAAAAGCTAGCTTCTCACATCCCTTTGATAATTTTCTGCGAAGAGTAAGAAATGGAATCTCTATGAAAGCAGCTGAAAACGCTAGTATTAAAAACATCAGATGCGGCATTTCAATGACTCTCATTGATGAGATTTAGTAATGGAGCTCAGGAGTTTTGTTTCTCAACTAGAGCCAGAGCTTTGGTTACAATACGAAATTCAAGCAAGATGCCAAAGTTGTTATAGCGTGCGAATTAAAATCTGAGAGCCAGTATTTGCAAATGAGAGGAAGAAGCAGTAGATCTAGAGGGCTATTACAATCAATTTATCTACCTATATCTACTTGCTCTAAAGCCTAAATCTTATCAAACCTGAAGAAACTAGCAGTGGAGGAGATGCTAGACTTGGAGGAGATAGTAGATGTGATCTATAAAAAGAGGAACTCAAAGATTTTGATCGAGGCCATTAATGCTTCGATTTAAAATGAGGATCCTATCAGATCAATGAAAGATCTCAAGGAGTAGATGGATTCGAAAGACTACAACTCGCTTATAAGGTCAGATTCAATACATACCTGGTCTTTGAGTATGCGTTGATTAGTGCGCATCTTGTTGAAGCATTTGACTGCAGACCAAACACAGAAAGGCCAAACGAAGATAAGGATGTAACTGTAGAAGAACTACTTTTAGAAAAAGGTATTATAGAAGAATTTTCAAAACGTAATCCAATTACTAATTCAAAAAAAACAATGGAAATCTTTTTTTATCCAGATTATTATCAATTAACACCACCTGAATATAGTCCTAGTCAAGCTATTATAAAATTATGGAATATAGTCGTCTACTTTTTATCCTTAGGTTGTGGAGACACGAATAAACTATTGATGACTTCATTTCCATTCTCTAAATCGTCAATCTGTAGCAGAGACCAATTTACTAAAGTAAATAGTTTATTAAAATAATATTATCAGGACGGATTTTAATATATAAAGAATGTAATTTTTTTTCCTTTAAGAAAAAGCTTTTTTGATTCAGTTTGAGAATACTTGCAGAGGACAATTAGATTTTCCGATTTTATAAAAATTAATAATTTATTAGTTTAAGATTTAAGATAAATTATGTTGAATACGAATTAAGACCAAATACTTTTTTCTTTAATTTACAATCTCAGGACTTAATAAATCACAATTAGTGCTATTTCGTCTCCGTACTTCATTTTCACAATGTTAACCATTAGTCAGATATTAAAATTATGTCTCTTTATCTAATCTCATTATATATTAATGATGATCAGGTATGCGGCATATTTTATTTTTAAATATCTTTTTTTAACCTCTTTTTTTTCAGAGCCATGATTTGAATAATTAATGATAATATTTTGATTTGTAAATTTGGATTAAAATTAATAAAATTATAATTAAACTGCTATTCAATTTTTATTTAATATGTTTCCAGAGGCAAATAAAGTGCAGGAAAGTTCTTGTAAAAGTGAAATCATGAAGCTTCTTAGATAAAGAAATTAGAATAAGTCCAATTATCAAAACTGATAAAAAGTAGCCTAAAGATTTTTTAGTCAAAGATAAGCTGCAAAAAGACACAAAATCAAAAAGATTATAAAAATTATGCATTAAAAATAATACATATAAATTTAAATTACCTTCTACAAAGACTTAAAAAATATTCAATAAAGAGAATATCAATAATAACTCATAGTATAATTTTCAATATACTTTAATATACAAGTAATTTTATTAAATTTAAGATGCAGAAGTTTGAGGATAGCAATTTAACATAATACAAAGTGATTTGGGTTTGATAGTTAAAATTAATTATCTTTAATCAATATAAATTTCAATTTTCAATCACTTTAAGTTTTTCCAACAAGACAGCCTGGTTTTAGCACATAGGCAACAATCATTTTATCAGGATTATAATTTAAATATTTTAAGAATTTTTTTGTGAATGCTGAATAAGTCTTCAGGGAAACCAGGTTGATATTGCTGCTTAATGACTATGAAACCAGCCTCTTCAAAGATTTCATGGAATATTTTGTCAGAGCGGACAACGCTGTTGTCTTCCTTATCAACATAGAAGCCCTCATCGTGTATATTCTCTTTCGCTATCAACACGCTATTCAATATTTAATTAGTATATTTTAAAATTAAAAAATAAAAATGCGAGGATTCTCATCAATCATAGACTCAGCGCATTTCTTTAGGAAACTGAGGAGGTCAGTGTCAGTCAGATAGCAAAGCACCCACTGAACCCATATGCAATCGTATTTGTGCTCAAACTTAATGTCTTGTATTCCAGTCAGGTAGAAGCTAAAAGTGTCTTTTATTTTACAATCTAATTTACTTTTCTATCTTTGGATTGTCTTTGAAAGTCTCTTTAGCAGTGTTAAGATAGGTCTCAGTTAAATCAGTCAGGTCTATCTTTTCAAAGCGGGACTCAAGCACGAATTTAGTAACTCTGCCAATACCAGCTCCACAGTCAATCGCTCTTCTGAATTTAATTTATGAGGCCAAAGAGTCCAAAAGCTTGCAAGAAAATTCAACATCTACATCGTTGAAATCTCCATACCCACTGAGCACTCCATTTATAGAAGCTTCTTATTCCTAAGCACATAAATATGAATAACTCTTACACTCCAGTACTCTTGTTGCTTGTTGTACCAACTCTCCTTGGATCCTACTTTCCCCTCTATCTTTTCCTCTTCCTCTTCTTCACTAACTTCTTCATCTCTCTCAATATTCTCCTTATGCCACATGTCCTTCAGGTTATCGTACTCATTGCCGTGAGTGTCCTCGCCTTTCAACACTTCCCTCAACTTTACTAAATTTCATCTGGTTACAATCCATTTCAAGATCATGATTTGATATTTGTAAAGAGCTTTGCATCTAATTACCTTGGTACTTTTTACTAAACTGTTCCCACAAAACTAGCTTTTTAACTTTAGATGCGCTCAGTTTATTCATTAAACCTTGATATTTATACTTATAATTAAACATCAAATGGATAATAATATTTGCTATAGCAAAGATTGAGATTTAAGATTAATTTGAATTCAAAATAAATATTAGATAACTAATGGCAGCACCCTAAAATAATTAAAGCACTGCTTCTTTAACAACTGCCGCATCTTCCACAGAGTCAGGCAACTCCCTCCTCAAAAACTTAATAGGTTCGCTCAGACAAGAAGTGCTCAACATCTAAGAATCAGAGTCTCTCCTGACTGCCATGTCTCACTTAAACAATATTATGATAATTATTATTTAACTTGGACATTTTGGAATCGACTCTTAACTCTCAAGACTAGATGCTTTTAAAGTATGATGAGATTGTAAAGAAATTGCAGCTAAAGCTTTTAGAAGCTCAACTTGCTAATGAAGAAGGCACAGCAAGAGAAGCCAATCTGAAGAATAACTTAGCAAAGTCCATGCAAAAGAACCACGATCTTAATAAGTAACTCCTTCTCTAAACTGCTCTCAACGAGGGAAACCAATAGCAAAATCTTACTCAATCATAGAATGACAAATTAAAATCTTCTAAAGAATAAGATGAGGACAATGAAGAGGAGGAGGAGGTCAAAGGAGGAGAGAAGAGGGCGAAGAGGAAAGTTTGTGAAGACTGCGACCACTACAAATAAGAAATAGAGCAACTCGAAATCTAAAGTCTGTAGCAGAGTGAAATCATAGACAAGCTAAGTCAGGCTCAGGAGTTACTCCTGCTCTAGTACAAGGCAATGGAAGTAAGTTTGGATCACACCCAAGTACTAGCTCAGCATGAAATATAAGAAGCTAAGTCTCGTTAGTAAGCATCAGCAAAAGCAATACAGTAAGACAAGGAGAATATCGTTCAGTCTCATGCTCCCTTGCAAGAAAATTAATTATGATATTTAAATGTATATTCTTGCATTACCTTATTTTCAAATTCACTTGCGTCTTGAATTATTCAGAGATAACCTTTCATAATTATAAATCATCGTCGAGTATCTAACTCTCATTCATTTACCTGTGGCTTTAAAGCCTCTAAATCATTTCGAAATTACTCTGAGCGACTTAAAGCAACTTGTCCTCTAGGCCTGTGAAATTTATATTTGAGTTTAGCTTGCCTTCTTCAGTCTGAGCTGTTAGCCTCTTCTGCAAAAGTAGTTTCCTGCTACTCTCACTGCTATGTCGACTGTTCTACTCATTTCCAGAGAATACCCTTGACTAAGATACTGATGAAAACCTATGACTTTTGAATTAGTGGCCAGAGAGTTTATTTATTGAGTGTTAGCTAGCACCACTTTCTTAATTCGTTGTTGGGTGCTCTTGAGTATTTTAAATTATATATATTATTTTGAAGATGATCATCTAGCTTCAGTGTTTCTTTAAGATTAGCCTCTTGTAATTCCAATCGAGAGTTTGAGAATCGTTTTACTAGAGTATCAGTTGAGGGTAAAGTGAACTCTTAGGATCTATTGAGTCCCTCTCTTTGCTTAATCTTACTCAAGTATCAAGTGGTCAGGTTCTTCAAGTATCTATTCCCTGAATTTAATATTTAATTTATATTTTAATTTCTCCTTGAACTTTCATCTCGATCTTAAGACATCAGAGACTCCCTCTCACTCTAATTATTCCAAATAAGGGACTTTAAGTTAGCAGAACTACTCGATAGTAAGTTCTTCTTCTCGTAAGGCTTAATCTAGTCTTAGTTTGACTGTGTCTACTAGTCAAATAGAATCTATTTGTATTTTGGATTTATTTTAGAGGCAAGTTTTTCAACGACTGGGTCTTTAAAATACCTTAAGGCTTATTCATTTTTAGATTTTTCTAAGTTTGTGTTTACAGATGCCCTTTCCTATCTTTGAAAAAAATTAATTAATTATAAACAGAAATGACTAATGTGGAAGCCGCTATTAATTTGATAAGTTATTACTGCTTTATCTGACTGAGAGAGTTATCTTAGTTTGTTTGACTTCAAACTGATGTTTCTTAGTAGCAGGATGCTACAGTTTAAGAATTCTAAATTTTTGGCCAAATGAGGGCTCTTCTTTTGAGTCATTCAATTCATTCTTACTTATATTTAACTTGCTAGTGTTTTACCTCCTAGCATTAGAGTCATTTAATTATCTTGAACTGCTCCGTAAATCTGACAGAAGCTTAAAAGATCTTTCAGACAGTGACGAATTTAGGGCTCTATTATTTTGAACTGAATCTCGTTTTTATCTTACTACTGGATTTAGATCTATCGATTATTTTTTATCGTTATGAAATAGGAGGGATTTAGAACTGCTGCTCTGCTGAATGACTCTGTTTTATTTTAGTTCTTTACTCTTGATATCTTTTATTTATTGTGGAGAGCACTTTGTTGAAGATTATAGAACACTATCAGAAGTAGTGGTTTAATTTATATAAGTCTGTATCAGTAGGCTTGACCGTTAAGTATCTATATTATTTGTTTCTTGAGGGGATATCTTGAGAGTAGTCTCTTCACTAGGGCTCTGAATTTATGACTGCAGTTGGCATTACTTTAGCACTAATATTGGTGAAGATTCTTTTGAGATTTTATCTAGATAAGTATTAGCTTAATTATCTTGTCTTTGGGCTGGAGAAGGACTTGAAAGATCCAAGTACTCAACTTTTGGCTTTACTCCTGATTAATTAGACTCTTGCTTTTGAGCATTCTTCTCCATTTAACTTTCTGATGGCACCAAATATTTTTGCAGCTCATTTGGTCCCATGGAGCTTTAGCTAGATGCTATTTGAGTAGCTACTTAGTTTGAGCCTTAAGTTGCTCTCTAATGTTTAGTAAGCGTCTTATTTTGTTTTAGTTCTTCAAGCTTTCTCTTTTGTTCCTTACTCCTGAGTACACTTTTACTGTTCTGGACTATCTTTTTTATTGGGGAGACTTAGTTGAGAGAGGTAATAGCGGCTAGCTTGGTCGAGCTTTTCTTGCTATTTTTGAAATGGTCGTTTATGTCTTCTACGATTGATTGCTTTTGCATTTTGACTGATCCCAATAGAATATTGCTTTGAGAAGTTCTTGTTGAATTGATGTTACTGAAGTTGCAGCTGTCGTTGTGGTAGTTCACAGTTGCTCCTGTCTCTCCATTATAAGCTATCTATTTGGAGTCCTCTATATATCTACTGTTATTGCCAGAGGATATAGCCACTATGTTGGAAATGTCAGATTGAATCTCCTGCAAATTCTAAACTATCTGCTCTATCCTCATGAAGTCTAAGGTTTCAGATTCATGCAAGTCTTGATACTGAGACTCTAAATTGTCTCCACAATTTTACTAGGGAATCATCTCAAAATTTGTAACCTGTCTGTTGTAAAAGTTTGTAGAAGAAGATTGAAATGATGGCTATGAATTACTCCCTCTCATTCTAAGTTCATGCTTCTTCAGAAAGAACCAGTGTTGTATTCTTATTGCTGCTCTTTGTAATACGAAGATAAATGAATGTCATTTATAAGATGTTGTACTTGTATTTTCTGAACTGTGCATACTTCATAGCTAAATAAACCTCAATATCTTCAACTTGCCAGTTAGTGCAGAGCCATTTTTATTTTTGAGGGAAGATTCGTTCTCTCTATCCTTTACCAAAAGTAAACCTTCTTTCATGAGGAGTTTCCTTGGTTGTTGAATCTTGGTCGTAGCTGGACAGAGATTATTAAATCTCATAGCGAATTTACTTTTAGTTGAGTCCTTTGAAATCGTTTGGTCTTCCTATCAATGACACAATTGTGTCTGACTTGCCAAGCTCAGAACAAATGGTGTCTGAGATGTCAACTACTGCAAAGGCAGTGACACTTGGAAACTCCCTTTTAGATTAAATCCTAAATCCACTTCTTGATCTTGAGTGATGGCCCTTTCTGAGTTGGTCGTTATCCTACAAATGCTCATTCAGCATATCTTTAAATAATTAATCGAAGGTCTGAATATAAACAGCTTGCTGCTCGTGAGTTTCATAGTGATGGGGATTTCTTTATTTTTAAGCTTGAGCTTCCCCATTATCTACTCTCTATCTTTTACCAACATCATGAGATTGGAAGTCTCTGGACTGGTGTTTCGCAGCTGGCTTCGAATGGTTTTATATTTGACGATTATTTTTCATTAACGAATAATTATAAATATAAATTATATCTCATTATAATTCAGAGACCAAGTCTTCTCTTAAATATAATTCCTTGTTAATAATTAAGGGGAAAGTGAAGTTTTGATTGTTGAATGTAATTAGAACAGATGGGGAGTTAATGAATCCTAATTTTAGAACATGATAATTAAGGGTTATGATCCATAGTAATGAGAGTTATAAATTATAGATTACTATGGACTCATATCTACTCACACCCGCAATATAAATATTTTACTATCGCATTTGGGTCAACTGAAAAGTCTAAAGTTGCTGAGACCCTTACAAAATTCTGAGCATTAAGAAATAAATAAGCAAATAGCAAACTATCCCTTAACAGCAAATAATAAACGAGGAAGATGTATGGAATCCGTTGCTATCATCTTCCCTTTCAGTAATGAAGCCATTCCAAGATCTATCAGAATAGCAAAAGCAAATCCTCAATCGCATCATCAGGTAACTGCAAGACCAATCACTCCAAAATCAAGCCAAACCAACTACCTAAATAACAGTCACTCAACTGCAAAGCTTAACCTATTAACTATTATGAGTTCAAGAAAGAAGATATTGAACAGCTTTTAATCAGGGAATTCAAAATGGAAGGGGGGGAGATCAGTTCCCTCCAAACTCAAATCATATCCTAATTTGCAAAGGTAATTGCAGACATCAAAAGCTGCTTTAAGGAATTAGTAAATCAATAAGACTTTAATTCAACTCAGCTTCAAACAAGGAGAAGCTGACTAATATCAAGAGCTTAAAAAGGAGATTAGCGACTTTCCTAGAGGCAGAATTCAATACCGGAGTTTTAGCTCCTGCATCGATCTTCTATTACATCTCTCAAGATTCATACAACTCAAAATTGTCTCCATATTCCTCCTACAATCCTAATTATGGTAATGAGGACAATAGGTTTATGTATAACTGCCCTACGACTGGTAATCTGATAGTAGAGAGTAGGAAAATTAGAGAGCCGACTGCACTTAAGTTCATTCAAAAACACATGCAGCCTATTCTAGATACCTATAACTTTGAAAGCAAACTACTCATACCCAAGTTCGTTATTAGAATTGCCAAAAGCCACAACAAACAGAACGACATCAAAGTTTACTTTAATCTAGATAGGATGATTGCAGATGCACTTGTTTATTAATAATATTCTTCTTTGTTTATTGGGGGAACTGCGACATGGCAATTCAGATGTTTGTGAAATAGAAATAGATCAGACCTAATTTTTGCGCTACTACGTAAAGAAGGGACTCGTCTACAGGGCAAAGCAACTCTAACCATCACTAACGCTATCAACATAGACAAACATTATTTCAAAACTATGCAACAACTTGTGGAGTAGTATCAGGGAGGAAGAAACGGATAGAATGTCATCGATACCTCAAACATTATCAAGAACCTCAAGAATACCAGACTCCTCAGAAACCAAAGCTCTTTAACTAGACCACCTCAAGGCTAATCTCTCAAACTGCCATCTGCAAATAAGATACTCAATATTGCTGCTGGTTCAAAAGAAAACCTTGCAACTGAAGATAATAACTAGGGAGTTTCAACTTATTTAAATGCCTCCCCACTTCTCTCAAGCTCCTTAAATTCCAAAACTAGCACATTCTATGCTTAGAGAAGCAGTCTTTTATTTTTCTCCCTGTGGCTGAGTTTAACTTCAACTCTTTTGCAGCAGACATGCAGATCATGATTCCCTCCAACAAACTCAAGAAGGCCTACTGCTGCACTTCAGACAATCTGAAAAACATAAAGATCAATCAAAGCAGACCTACTGCCCTTCACGAAGCCGAAAAGATGACTCTTGATCTCTACAGACTGTTCAGCCAGTACTTCCTCAAACTCAATAAGTTAATCCAATATGTGATTGTTTTAGTTTGGAAACATAGACAACTTCGTATGTGATTTCATAGAGGGTGAGAATGGGATAGTCTACTTACTACAAGTTAAATAGTTTAGCTGCGAAGGAGTGCTGCATCCTTGGTAGCAGCAGTGGTAACCAACAGTTACAAAAACCATTGAGAGCCCTCTCAACACGCAAAAAGATATTTTTCAAGAACAGCAACTCATGACTTGTGAACATCATCTTCCCCTTTATTTTATTGAAGCAAAGATAGTCTGTTAGTTTGAAGACCTTAACAAGCTAGTTGCAAATGCATTGACTCAACTAGACATGCTCCAAATCAAAAACCCTAAAGGAAAAAACAAAAGGTTCCATAGGAAGCTTCCAAAAATCTCTCAAAAAGAAATTTAAAGATACAAGGCAGAGTTAGACTCTCAAAGAGAAGAGTGGAAAGACCCAAAAGAGAAGTTATCAGTCTGTCCACTCGTTCCTCTAATTGCATTCAAGGAAGTCAAAAAAGAGAGGGTCTCTCACTCCCCACTACTCAAAAGAAGAGCTACCAGGCTTTTAATGAATTAAGAAGGAATTCAAAGTCTTCTTTAATAAGGAGTGTCGCCATAGTCGCTATTTAGTATCTTTGCGAACTAAGACCCCTAAAATTAAATTAATAAGCACAAAACTAAGCACAGTAGGCAACTACTCAATAAAAAGAAGGCTCTTTGTAAGCAAGAAAGAAACCAGATAAAGAACTGACATGCTGTCTTTCATGCTATAAAGTGATTGAGTGCTTTAGAGAGCGACACCAAGCTCTTACTTTTAAATCTGACGAAATAGTGAAAGAGATGAGACTTCTTAGACTGAGTTTGATTCATTCCTGGACTTAAGACAATATCACTTTCTTATTCAAACTCTATCAAAACTAAAGACTAAACACTTTCAAAATTCCACTTCTAGATAAGATTCTTTTATTTAAAGCTCAGGCAAGAGAAGCTAAGGAAGTAAAGATTTGGCAGATCTCACTCCACTTAATCACTGACTAGATAGAACTCCCCCAGAGCAAGTCAATTTCCATAAAATGGATAACATCAAGCATTTTTGATTTTGCCAAACTTAGAGGACAAGTCTCAAGAAAAACTCAAGAAAGCAAGGACTAGTTAGGATTAATTTCTAATAGTCGAAAATGTGGATTAAAATGATTAATAGGAACCAATAAAAGCAGATATAATTTCAGCATATGACAGGCAATAGATGTTTCTTAAGCAATAAGAGAGTATTCTACTCTTTTAAGTTTTTATTGATTCAAAAACTTCATCTGACACCATTGCAAAAGTTCAAGAGAAATCTTACTGAGAATTCAAGGAATTAATCTCAGAATATAGAAGGCCAAACATAAGCTTAAACTGATCCCACATAATCTTCTTAAAACTAGGATCATGAAAACTAACTATACAAGAAAAGCTAAACTGATGGTCTATCCTAAGATATGCTCTAGAATTAATCTATCTCCCAAAAGTCAGCCGCCTTTTTTAGAAAGTACTCCTAAGAAAGGGATATCAAGGACTTGAGAAATAGCTTAATTTCTAAATAGAATACAGATTTAAATAAAAAGACTCAACTTATTTCCAATGTGCCATAGACTTCGAGACAGCACATATCCACTATAGAGGAGATTTATAAAGAGATACCTCCCTAGCAATCTCTAAGCATCTAGCTAAAAGAAGCATCCTCAACCAAGAGCCAGACCAATCTCAACATGAAAGAGCTTTCAAAAGTTGTTAGTCACTTTGGACTTAGACTTAATTAGGGCAAGCCCTTACAAAACCAAGAAAAGCAGATTGAAAGAACTGAGCCAAATAATGTGATTTAGTATGAGAAAGTTCTCTCCCTAAATGGCAAACTTGAGAAGAGGAGTTTCTACAAATAATTTATAACTGGCTCTATGAGTTAAAGAAATAACAATAAGCTCTCTTTAAAAGCTAATACAGAACTTACAACTACTTAAAATGAGTTGCCATCCAATGAAGCAAACAAAATTCAAGACTCTTCAATCTTTGTAATTACACCTTCGAATTAAGCAACTTCATTCATTAACTTTCAGAAAGGAG